>CAHIKZ030002650.1:160000-200000 GCA_903632075.3 Acanthosepion pharaonis
TATTGCTGTTTGTTCTTTGGATTTTATCAACGATCTTTGGATAAATAGCAGGACAAAGCATTATTCTAAGTGCGGACAAATGGTAGACGTATAGATATATAAGATAGATTCTAGACGGAAAAACTGTCTAACATTACATCGTGAAGCAACCCCTTTAGCAGCTGGATCTATTATGTCTTTCCCCATCATGTCAGCCGAGAAATTTAGCCCAAAGAAGCGCAAAGAGTCACTAGTTTGGACGATACATCAGCCATGCTAACGGAAGGTAAAGAGAAGACTTCCAGATGAATAATAGAGAGCAGTGTTGTTTGAGCAGGCCTAAAATTTAACAAGCCATCTTTTACTCCAGTTAACAACAGACTGAATGTCGTTTATGAAATCAGCAGGAAATTTGACATTATTGACTCACTATAAATAGAGGATTAAATGGCCGTGTCATTAGCGTAGATATCAACCTTGATAAACCCTGACTGAAACATTCTTGGTCTGCTCCTGTAGTCTACACGCACAGGCACTTACACACACGCGCATGTCTATTGTAAGTGAGAGAGATACAGGCACTTAACATACAGCGTTATTTCTTGGATAATATTTCGCTGATGATACCAATGAAACTGTCTATAAAGTGATCCAATATATCTAAAATCCTTCATTTACAAACATAAGAGAGACCTGTGTTTCAACAATCGAACTAACTCTGGTTTTGTATTGAAACGATGCTAGACATAAATTTGCTTTCACTAATTCAATCCTAATAAAACAAAGAGCATAATTCTTTAAAGAGAAAATACATTAAAAAATTAACTAAAAATACACGCCTAAACCATTACTTTTTTTGCCATCTTTCTTTGAATCCATTCTTAAAGAATCTAACTTATATCTATCTAATAGAAAGAATACATACCTAAAAAGCGAGCCATAAATTCGAACCTTGTCTCCCGGTTGACCGCATAAAGGTGAAAATAATATTCCTACTTGACAGACAAACGCACACAATTACAAATACATCACCTGAAGCCAATTGAAACATAAGCGAATCTTCAAAAAATTACATACACATAGAATAAACGGCGGTTTTATTATACGCCAAACGTATCAGTCTATATTTCTGAAATGATTTATTATGGACACTATTTACATTATTCGGACTATTCTCCTCATCTTTGTCGCTATATTTATTACAACATTTCGGCCGTTGTACGCTCTGAACTTCTTCAGGTGGTTGGAATGTCGTATTGAACCCTATATTTCGCTCACTGGGGTAGACTGTTCTATTTCCACCTGCCATGTTTAATGGATGTCAGTTATCAGTTATCTCCTGTTAATTCCCCTCTCCAAGTTCTCCACTGCTTTAACTGGGTATTGAATTCACACTGTTTGGGTCCTCTCACTGGATCCAACCAACGCCTTTATCTACTGAGCCATGAGTGAACTGAGCAATGGTGAAAGGAAAGTGATTATTCAGGTCTTCATTAATGGTGCCAACATTCATACTCTGGCTTCAATACATTAAATAACCATCAAGAAAAATGTGCGTATGTTAAAAAATGGGTAACAGTATTGAGGAAAACGGTATCAGGAGGTCGGAACAGCAAGAGGCATGGTCATTTCAACTTAGAGTTAAATACATTCTTATTGCTCAGAGCAAAGAGAGCGTTAGGAAAAACCTCAGAGAATTCCATAAAGGTATATTTAAACATTACTAAGATACAACGGTACAAATTTTAATCTAACAATTGAACAATTTTGTATTACGATTTGACAATATTATTATTACACCCAGTATATATATATATATATATATATATATATATATATATATATATATATATATTGTGTATCAAAAATAATTTGACAAACACTTTGCGGATTTTCACTGGAAAAAACTAGGATAAAATGTCCATATAAACAAATGTACGAAAATCCTACATCTTTGAGTTATTAAGATTTAAAAAAAGTTCAAGGTACATAGCGCTGTATTGTCATGTAAGCTAGTTAACATTGTCATTCGTGTACATCTGTGGCTAGTTTGTCTTCAAATTTAAAAGTCTCTAGTAGTGATTTAAATGACTTAATATATATATATATATATATATATATATATATATATATATATATATATATATAAATATTATTTATTTCCAATATGTTTTTTTCGCTACACATTTCTAACCATGTATCAAAAAAGAAAGCTAAAAGCTACGAATTTAATTTTGTAATTAAATTAAAGACATTATTTCCATTTCATTCTCAAGCGAATTTTGGAGTAACTTTTAAAATTACTGGGTTTTAAAGACACAGCTAAAAATCATAATTCACGTTTCCAAGGTTACAGATAAATCTACTTCAACTGGACAAGGGGTGTCTGGGTGTTCATTATGTCTGTATTATTGTACCCGTTATTAGTTACGGTATTGGTAGGGGGTAGGAATCTATTTTTCAATGAAATCTGACATCCGTTGAACGCATGTCGTCTGGATTTTTTTTTTAATTTATTGTTAACGGCAAAAATTCTTACGGCATTTTTTTTCTATTTGTATATTGAAAGATTTTTGGGGGTGTTTAAGTTAGAATACGTTTTATTTAACTACGATTTGAAATATTTTAATTTTTAATTTTTATTATTCTATATTTTTTTATTATTTTTTAAGAACAGTTAAATGTATACTGTTCTTTCTTTTTATTTATATATACATGTATGTATAATATATACGGGTGGACATGAGGATAGGGACAAATACGTGGGTAGATATACGTAAGTGCAAATTAACGCATATGTGGGTATGTAGATATTCTGCATATTGCGTATGCATATGTGTGTGTATGTATATGTATGTATGTATGTATGTATGTATGCAGATGTGGGTGTGTGTATGTATGTGTATATGTGTATAAATATGTGTATATATATATATATATATATATATATATATATATATATATATTAATATATGAATATATATGGATATGCAGATGTCGTGTGTGTATATATATATATGTAAGTATAAATATACATGAGATAGGTATGGAGACATGTGGATGTGCGTTTTCTCTGCAGGTGTATATGTGTAAAGATGGAAATATACATATATCGTTTTCGTGTGAATGTGTGTGTAGGTGTATATAGGAACTCATAGGCATATAAGATGATATAGGGATGTGGTTACAAATAGGGGTTTAAGACATGTGTAGATAAGAAATTGTAAAAGAAGGGCCTAATTTTCTGCTAGTGACATCTCTTCTAAATTTCTCCTCTAATATTCTTCAATTGGAAGTGAATTTTAAATAGCACGAAGGAAAGTTTTTTAGATTAGTATTTTAATTGAGATTGAAAGATACTACCCCAATGTGGAAAATAAAATTATTTAAATGGAAATAACTGTTGATAATTGGATACATAAAAACAACCACGAGTTTACTTAATGAACAAAATCAAAAAAACAATCACGAGTTTATATTTAATGAACAAAAAATCAAACGAATAAATGTCAACCTAACAAGCTATAAGATAAAAGTTTTAGTGGAAAAAAAAAATTACTAAATATAAATTGGATTACTCTTTCAATGTTCTGTCTATGGATTTTCCAATCGACTGTTTCATAGAAAATACCCAAAACTCCACCGAATTTCAAATTAATTTCTTCGTAGATTGTTTGAAAATTTAGATATTTATCAAACCTTAACCTCCCAAATATGCACGTTAAAGTAACGCGAACTGACAGCGTCTAAGAATTTGAATGAAACCTGTCGTGTAATTTTTTGGGGTTGTTGTAACGTCTTCCTTTAATGTAGTTCTTATCATTCACCCCTTAACCACCTTTATCTAGAGACGAGACGCGTTAAATTTGAGCAACATCCAGCCGACACATGGGGGTTAAAATAGGAAATAAAAATGATACATATGACACACTCATATCCTCTCTCCCACCTCACTTCCTCACTTCGTTAACTTTGCGTATACTTGATGAGGTCCGTAAAAAACGTGTGAATTTCTTTTCATTTTTCATTTCAGCTTTTGGAAGTAAAGTCTGATGATCCAGAACCCTGTTAAAGGGGTTATGGTGAAAAAGCTTATTACATGGAATCTTAACGTGGTCTGTCTTTTATTCAAACATATATGCTATGAATTTTACATTGAGCTCTCTGGATATCATCCTCCTCAGGTCTACCCATACGGATTACCTAAATTTTATAAATATATATATATATATATATATATATATATATATATATATATATATATATATATATATATATATGTGTGTGTGTGTGTGTTTATATTTACCCATAAATATATATATATTAATTTTAAGCCATCTTTGAATATTAATTCATTTTACATTATATATTCATCATATATATATATATATATATATATATATATATATATATATATGTGTGTGTGTGTGTGTGTGTGTGTGTATTTAGTGTCTCTGTGTATGTGTGTGTGTGTAAAAAATAATAAAAAAGAAATATATTTTATGAATTAAATATGTCAAAGAAACAAATATGAGGTATCAAATATAAAGTTTTGACAGATTAAATTTTTTTTTTCTATTCAGTCGCTCCATTTCTAGACACACAGACTCACACATGTGTGTGTGTCTTTCAGACTAAAATTTGTGTGTCTGTCTGTGTATTTGTCTGTGTGTTTAACAAATTCAATTTGATGAAATACCAAAATTTTATGACACGAATTTCACATACATTTTTATTTTGGTTATTTTTTCATTGATTAAATAAATCTTTATTAAATATTATGTATAATTTCTTTTCGTTATTTTAATTTTATTTCTGAGGTATTCCTTTTGTTACTTTTCGCAGAGGAAAATAAAAAAAAGAGCGAAACTTTTAGGCAAAATTTAAGACCACTTAGACCTAATGCATTCCATAAAGGTTTTCCGAATTGGGACACTAAGTGGACGGGTACCCAACAATATTATATTGTCAGGCCTGAAATGCGAAATAACAAGTGAGGAGCATTAAAACGTCACTCAGGGTTTTTCTATGTGCGGGAACGTTAGTTACATCGTTGCAGAGGATGTGGTGGGGATAAAATGGAGGAATATTCAATTGATTTGACCTATAATAAAAAGGGACACAGGATATCCAGGTGAGATAAGATTATGATACTTGTTGGGAAGTAAAAAATACAAATAATATATATATATATATATATATATATATATATATATATATATATATATATATATATATAGAATATTTAAAAAATATATATATATATATATATATATATATATATATATATATATATATATATATATATTTCATTAAAAAAAAAGTATCTATTATTCAAATTGTCCAAAAATAATTCAAAATATAATATAAATTATATTTAATTTAAATTTCATCTGTTAAAAAATCTCTCTCTCTCTATTTTATATATATATATATATATATATATATATATATATATATATATATATAATATATATATATAAATTAAAAAAAATATATAAATGTACATTATGCAAAGTCAAAAAAATGATTTATTATTCTGTTTTGGTAACCATAAATTTTAAAAAAAACCTTAATTCTTCGTGGCATGCTATAGACTAAATTCTTTAGTAAGTCATCAATTCTCCAACCAACATTAAAAAAAAAAAAAAATGAAAAATAAATTTTTTTAATATGAAATTATGGGCACGCTTTAATCTAATTTTATTGATTTTTTTTTCAATTAGGCTAATGTCAGGACTCTGATTAGATTTTCAGGAAGAGTTGCAATAAGGCAGAATTTTTTAGAATCGTTATCTTAACTACCTTTTTACTTTAGATAAATAGATAAAATATAGATTTAAAGATAATATATAGAATAGAAGATGATAGATGAATTTGAACAGGCTGCGATAGATGCTTTGAAATAGAATTGTTTTCGAATAATAGATGGATTACATCAGGCTGGGATATATAGATATATTTGAACAGGCTTCGATTCATTCATAGATATTAACAGGATGAGATAAAGAGTTTTGATCAGATTGTGAAATATATTTTAGAACAGACTGAAATTGATAGATATATTTAAACATTCAATAGATAGGCATGAATAGACTATGAAATATATATTTGAAATGACAGATAGATTTAGACATACTGCGAGAGATAAAAAGATTTGAAGAAACTGCTATAGATAGATATATTTCGGCAGGTAAGACAAGTGAGATAGATAAATAGATAAATTGAAAAAAAACTAATTCATCTCCAATATTTTTTAAATAAGAAATAAAATTTAAGGATATTAAACTCTAAATGTAACAACGAATCAAGTTTCGAAACGAACAAAATTATTCTACTTTGAATAATTTTTTAATGATTCTAAGCTAGCTGCATGGTTATATACAAAGTTTAACGTTCGTAACATTTATTTTTTAATTGCATAATAAATTGGAGATTAAATGTTTATCCTGATTTCCTATAAATTCTAATTTTTTTTTTAAAGCATAAATAAATTGTGTCTAGGGTGTCTTGTCGCATTATTTGAATTATCATATTCTTCTAATTTGACTGGTCATTACATCTTACGTAAAAATATTTCCTGCAGTCGGTGTATTGGTTGGTTTTAAATATTTCAAAAGCTCTTTATTTTACTTACAACACAATCGCTTTACAAGACACTAGAAGTGATATTATAACATACTTATGTTAGAATTTTTAACTATTTTTTTGGTCTATCACTAAAATATTTATTTTGTATTTTAAAAATTTATTTTAAATAAAAGTTTAAACCATCTATATCAACCTTTAAATTAAATATATATATATATATATATATATATATATATATATATATATATATATATTATATATATGACTAATGCATGGAATAATAATGCAACACAAAATGTATTTAGAACAAAATGTATTGAAACAAGAAAAGTGTACACAATATTTACATATAGTCTTTTGTATATTCCTGGTAAGACCGTTCCTGGAGAATGTGTTGACTGAGTCGCAGTCGGGCAGAGTCTCTGGTTGAATCTCTTGATTCCTTTTTCTTCCCGGTACCAACCATATTTATATGGTCGGTACTCCACTATATAAATTATATATATATATATATTTGTTTGATTGATGAATAGTTTTTGTGGCACACATAAATTTAAAAACGTTTAAATAAAAATAAAAGAGAAGACAAACAGTGTTAGCTTTATCTCTAATATTGAGCTTCATTTCTAGTAATTTTTAACGAGCATATAATATATAAAAAATTATATATATATATATATATATATATATATATATATATATATATATAAAAAAAAAAACACATCAATATAAATGTATATAAATATATATATAAATGTTAAAAAAATTATTTGTGTTTGTGTGTGTATAAATATATGATATATTTCTTTTTTAAATAGAAAAATATATATTTATAAAAACGAAACAAATTTTTAATATAATCAATAAGATAAAATTTATTTAAGAAAAATATAAGAAATTAACCATATGTTAAAGACAGTTTTTAAAAATAAACGAATTATAAATATTTCTGCTTGTTTATTGTGTTAATCATCAACGGTCATAAAATATAAATAGAGAATTTTCTGAATTACTCAACGATATATATTTTTTATATAGATTTATATATATATATATATATATATATATATATATATATATATATATATATAATTATTAATTAATGATTAAATCACACATTGTTGAATACTATAATTAATAATTTTATTAAAAAAATGAAATGTAAAATAATTCAATCATTCAGAAAATGTTTTTTTTTATATATATATATATATATATATATATATAATATATATATATATGAAATATAGGATTGCAAGATAAAAAAAGAAAAGAAAAAAGATGGAATTTGTCTAATTGAAATAATATTTTTTAATTTATTTGCCTATATTTTGTTATTTTTAAAATTCGTGTAAAATTTATCTATCACTTTGTCATTATCAAGATTAAATATTTAGTTTTAGTGATAGATATTTGTCTTTAAATTTTCAAAGATTTCTGGAAGTTTGTGAAACATCATGTGCAATGCTACAAAGAAAACCAGCTTAAAAAAAAAAAAAATAAAGCAATTTATTTATTTTATTTATTTATATTATTATATTTAATTTCATACGTATATAATATATCCGTGCAATAATTATATCATATTTCAATATACCATCTCCATGAATGATATTTTATTTTATGTGGTTTGTTTATTTTGTATAGTATTAGCAACTCGGTTTTTTTTTAAAATTTTGCATGAGATTTAAACAGATTAATATTGATGATAAAAATAATAGAAAATTAAAAGACGTTCAATTTTATTTTGGTCATTCTTGGTGTGCTGGAACATAAATAAAAAAATGTGTTGGAGATATTAATATTTATTTAGATATTATATTTAATGATATTATTATTATTATTATTATTATTATTATTATTATTATATTATTATTATTATTATTATTTCGATTTCTGCTATGGTCACGCTACCTCCCATGTCTGCAAGAAGTGTTGTGTTGTGTTGTTATGACTACATTTCATGATTGGTTTTTCTCACTCACATAATAAAATAATTAGCGCTACATGGACAAATTTTTTCTTAGTGTCTGGGCAGTAATTATCAACACAATGTTATGTGATTTTTCTCTAAAAATTGTTTTCCAAATTTTCTTTCAATGTCATGCGTTCCTTTTTATCATTCCAAAGGCACCTCCGATGACTGGTACAATTCTTGATTTCAATTTCCAATTTTTTTTCTATTTACAATATTAATATTATTAAATGTAATAAAATATTTTTATTATTATTATTATTATTATTATTATTATTATTATTATTATTATTATTATTTGTGTATGTGATGTTTCCTGCTTTGTATCCTGTAGGGCAGGATCCTAGCCATGACCCTTAAGTCATATCGGAGAATTGTTATTTAATTGATATTACTTTTATTAGTATATCGGACGATCATTGTAGAGCGAATTATTTTAAAATGCATTAATAAAACACAATTAGAACGAAAAATTAAAATTCTATAAAATTTATTATTATTATTAGTATTAGTATTAGTAGTAGTATTTGTATGTTACCATTCCTTCTTTGTATCCTGTAGTGCTGGGTCCAAACTATGATCCTTAGGCTTTATACGAGAACTGTCATTTAATTAATAGCAGTTTTCTTAGTATAAAGAATGTTCCTAGGAAGGCAATCTTCTAGGAAACTTTTATATTGATGTTACTTTGGGCACTGTAAATAAAGTTGTCTCTTCATCTTCTTACGAGCCCCAGTGCTCCGATTACTATTGGTAAGATTTCAGTCTCCATTCGCCACATCCTCTATTTCTAGATTTCCAGATCCTTGTATTTGGACAATTTCTCGAGAATTTTTATGTAGGTGTTTCTATCAGATGTTTCTGCTATGTGAATAAGCCTACACTTCCTGAATTTCTTGTATTTTATGATAATATCAGGCCTGTTGGCTTTTATTTCCCTGACAGTTTAAATTGGCATGTTCCAGAGGATACCTACATCGTTATTTTGGTTAACTGGTTCTAGTTGAGGCTCATCCAATATCTCTGATGGTTCGATTTTGTTGTTCTTGCATATATTTTATTGCACAAAGGTGGCTACCTTTTTATGCATGTGGATATATTCATTTTTCGAAAGATCCGGACATGATAATAGATAAAATAATCGACAATGATCCGAAGACCCTGTCTTCTGGGTTAATTCCCTCTTTGATTATAGGGCAGTGGTAGGATTTGTTTGCGATATTTTGGTCCTCAGCTGCAGTAATTAGTCCTTCTCACGTAGCCACTGATGAGTTTTCTTTTGGTCCACATCTGCCTCTTTAGTTCTTTTTAGATATTTTCAATGCAACGCCTTGTCCTCCAAGTTATTCTTAATTTCATTTGGCTTAGTTATTTTCTTTCTGTTTTACACGTTTGGCGTAAATGGTATTTGCTTCATTTTTTGTAGGTAGGATATTTTTTCGGTATATTAAACTGTTTGTTGAAGACAGCAGCTTCTTTGTTGGTGAAGTGGCTTTGGTGATTTAGTATTTGTAGAAGAGTGCCATTGCTTTTTCGCCAGATATGCTTCCAATCCGATTGCTATAGTTTTTAAAGTTCAAGTTGGGTTTTTTTTATTATTATTTTATATTTATATATTATTATTATTTTTCTATTTAAACACACTTTCCTTTTAAAACATTATTATTTTTCAATTTGAATTATTATTTATTATTATTGAATATTAGTTATTATCATTTTTGTTTTATTAATAATAATATTATTATTATTGTAGTAGTAGTAGTAGTAGTAGTAGTTGCAGTAGAAGTAGTATTGATAACGTGACAGGTAATATCTTAACAAATTACCGGCAATATTTATAGTTTAACCTTTCTGTTGAGGAACGTGATTCGTTCTCACTTTGGGCAAAGGTCAACATTAGTAATGGAACGCAAACAACGCTGCAGTTTCAAATTTCCTCGTGAATTTTGTCTCCAGTAAAAATTATTCTGCAGCTCCATTTGTTAATCAACGATGACGTATATTGCATAGCTTTTACTCAAAAAGAAACCAAGCGTCATTCACTATTTATTTAGATATTCCGATTTAAGGGAGCTTGTTTTAATAGGATTTAGTTTTACCGTTTTGTCAGTTTCGCCCCGTAATCTGTATTAATAATGAATTATTATAATAATATTAATAAAAACTAACCGCCTAGACATTGTTATTGTTATTAAAGTCCACAAACAAAAAAGTGCGTCCTTATTGATATGACAGTCCCTGCAGACTGCAATATAACTTTGGAAATATTAAAAATGATGTCAATCTACAAGGACCTTGAAATCGAAAACTCAAGCATGTGGCATATGGGAACATCAACAATCCCTGTTGTAGCTGGAGCCCTAGTATTAGTTGGAAAAGATTCTAGTAGACTAATTGAAGGGTCTCCTGGAAGACCATGACTCAAAGAAACAATTCTTCTCAAAGTACACTTTACGAAAGGCTTTATTCATGAAAAATATGTGTCGTTTTTCTTGTTTTGTTTTTTTCAGTGGAAAGTGTCATGATTCCATTTCTAAACTTCGGTCTTTAGGCGGGACCCGGAAAGTACGTGTACACGCCAAAAATCAAAGGAAATATAAACAATAACAACAACAACATTATTAATAATAATAATAATAATAATAATAATAATAATAATAATAATAATAAAAGATTTAGAACAAGGAGAAGCTTATAAGTACCTAGGTGTAAATGAGAGTGAAGGAATTCACCATAAGAAAATGAAAGAAATAGTGCGTAAAGAGTACTATAGAAAGGTAACGACTGGTATTAAAAACTGAATTGAATTCTCAGAACAGAATTATGGCCATTAATAACCTTGCCATCCCAGTGGTCCAATATAGTTTCAACATCTTGAACTGGACTCTAAATGACATCAGACAAATGGATTCTAAAACAAGAAAGCTTCTTTCTAAGTATAAGATGCATCATCAAAAAAGGCTGATGTAGACCGTCTATACATACCCCGTAAAGAAGGTGGAAGAGGTCTTATTCAGCTAGAATTGTCATACAAGACAACAACTATTGGCTTACTAACTTACATGGAAACAACAAATGACTGGATGATAAAATTAGTGAAACAACATGAAAACAGAAAGAAAAAAAATATTCAATAATAAAAGAAGGCAGTAAATACAAACAACATTTACATTTAGTAGATTCTGTAGTAAATCAAAACAGAAGCCAAGAACCAACTATTGCAGCAAAAGATAAAAAAAGAAAGCCAAGGATAAAGCCCTTGAACAGATGAAACAACGCTGGCAAGACAAACCTCTGCATGGCCAATATCCAGAACGTGCAAATAAACCCAATGTTGATAAAGTTAATACTCATCGATGGTTACGAGCATCTGGATTAAAGTCTGAAACTGAAGGCTTTATTCTTGCAGCGCAAGACCAGAGTCTTTTCACTAGGAATTTTCAGGCAAATATCATACATAATAATGTGGATCCAAAATGCAGGTTCTGTGACAAATACCAAGAAACAATAGACCATCTAATCTCAGGATGTTCTATACTTGCCCCAAATGAATATAAAAATCGTCACGATAGAGTGGGGCAATACTTACACTGGACAATGTGCAAACACTTTGGAAAATGTGTAAGCAAACACTGGTATGAACATCGGCCAGCGCCGGTTACAGAAATAGAAGATGTCACCATTCTATGGGATTATACCATCCACACAGACAGAAAAATTGAAGCAAATAGGCCGGACATTATTGTCAAAAACCAGAAAGAAAAAACTTGCCTACTAATTGATATGGCTTGTCCAGCGGATTGTAACATAGCAACCAAGGAATTTGAAAAACTATCAAAATACAAAGACCTGGAAATTGAAATAGAAAAAATGTGGAAATTGAAAACAAGAATAATACCAGTGGTAATAGGTGCACTTGGAATTATAAAAATGGAACAAAACAACACATTGAAAGAATCCCTGAAACCCCAGCTTAAGAGACATACAGAAAATTGTCTTATTAAGTACAGCACACACACTAAGGAGAACTTTGTCTATGTAACGCTAGCAACTTCATCGGAGAAAAAAAAAAAAAAAAAAAAAAAAATTAACATGAAATGTGGCCATAACAACACACCACGACCTGCCTTAGGTCTTTTTCCGCAGACTTGGTAGGTAGTGTGTCCATAGCAGAAAATAATAATAATAATAATAATAATAATAATAAAAAAATCCTTTATCCTTGCAGCGCAAGTCCAGAGTCTTATCACAAGAAACTTTCAGGTAAATATACATAACAGTGTGGACCCCAAATACAGGTTCTTTGACAAATATTAGGAAACTTTAGAACATCTATTCTCAGGAAGTTTAGTACTTGTTCCAAACGAATATAAGAATCGTTACGAGAGACTAGGACAATATTTACACTGGACAATGTTCAAACACTTTAGAAAATATGTTAACAAACACTGGTATGAACATCACCCAGAACCGGTTACAGAATTAGAAGAGATCACAATTCTATGAGATTACACCATCTTTACTGACAGGGAGATTGAAGCAAGTAGGCCGGGAAGGAAAAGAAAAAAACAAACTTGCCTACTATTTGATATGGTTTTCCGAGTGGACTATATCATAGCAGTTTGAAAAACTATCGCAGTGTAAAGACTTGGTAATCTAATTAGAAAATGAATGTGGAAATTAAAAACAAGAATAATATCAGTCAGAGAAGGAGCGCTTGGAATGATATAAAAGGAACACAACAACACATTGAAAAATCCTTGTAAATCCGCCCTTAAGAGAAATACAAAAAAAATGTTTTGATAAATACACTTCACACACTAAGAAGAACGTTGTCAATGTAACGCTAATGGTGTTATTATGGGAGTTAGAAAAAACAAATAATGAAATGTAGTCATAACAACACACCACGACCTACCTTAGTTCTTCCAGCTGCCTTGAAATCGGAATATAATAATAATAATAATAATAATAATAATAATAATAATAATAATTTTGTGATGACAACGAACACTCGTTGCCACTTTCGTGATGTCAACGAAGACACGTTGTCACTTACGAAATGCTCATTGTAGTAGAGACTTTATAATCGCAGATAGAACTATAGTAACGCCGTTGAACAATACTGGTGTCAGACGTCTTCGATTATCACTCGCACTAATTGTACTTGCTCGAAAATATCCACTCGTAAATAACCCGTATAATGATCTGAATAGTATAGTGAATAGAGTAAAGAATAGCGATCCGTATATTATAGAGGATAGACTAGAAATAGCGATCAATTAGACACAGGCTACCTCACATAAATGCGTATCCTCTATGATTACGTGGTCTAATTTATTCAATAAAAAGATCGCATGTGTTTGATCACTGGCGATCTATGTTGAAACTCAAGTGTCGGCAGCGAAACTTTATTCGTATATAACAAACAATAATAGTAATAAAAATAATAATAATAATAATAATAATAATACATAAGAAATTAATCTAACAAATTACAACCGACGTTAATCTGTTACAGACGATATATTGTACAGGAGTATAAATTAACACACACCTATCAATGATCACTGAGAGGTGAGAGCTGTGATGATAAAACACTAAACAGGAAATATAAAGTTCCATACAATTAAGTATTATTTTTTGAATACGACTTAGCTTAGGATCAGCAAAGTTAAACAACGTCACTCCTGGCCAGTACTTAGATGGATGACACCATGGGAATAACAGGTACTGCAATCTTGGATGTGCAGCTGGTGTACTGGATAATGACTCAGAATGTTTAACTAGAGTGTCGAGTTCGAATTTCAGTTGGGGTCGTTATGTTCAAAGTTTATAATCCGCCTCTTCTCCCCAACCTATTGGTTATTTAGAAAAAAAACTTGCATTAGTAAATCATTATTATCTCCAACAAAAAAAAAGATTCTAAGGATCTAAAATTATTTTCTGCTTTTAATTAACCTGTAATGGGTTGATAAGCCGTAGCAAACGATCCAATCAATGAATAAATAAACACTTCTTAGTGAACTGCATGTAAATCCGTAATGCGTTTTCCATATAAGACATCGTCCTGGTATGACAATGAACTACGTCCGAGAGCAAGACATCCTCTTGGCAAGTTTGAGGAGCGTGGAACCACTTCTTTATTGCTGTTGTCCCAACGTCCACCCTGACCCGAGGTGGTAGCACTTGTTAGTGTCCCCGGTATAGGCAAATAGTGAACACACAAACTGGAGTCAAACATGAAAATTACCAGGAATACATTTTTTCATAGTAATATATATATATATATATATATATATATATATATATATATGTGTGTGTGTGTGTGTGTGTGTGTGTGTATTTGTCTCTCTCTCTCTCTATATATATATATGTATTTGTGTGTGTATATATATATATATTTAAAATATGATTCAACGTTACAAAAGAGTTCCCATGTTTCAAAACAATTTTGTTTTTGTTTTGAAACATGAGAACTCTTACGTAGCGTTGGAATCATTATTTTAAATACATAATTATATTTATGCTTTACTTTTGTATCAGGCACAATTTTTTAAAAATAATAACAAAAATACTAAAGAACTTTGGATTATTTACCTCACGAGTTCATTCCTATTTTCTATATATTTTACACCCCCCACCACATATATATATATATATATTTATATATATATATATATATATATATATATATATATATATATATATATATATATAGAGAGAGAGAGAGAGAGAGAGAGAAAGATAAATATATATACACACATTTAATATTGACATATAAATTCATTAGTCAGGGATGTTGTATAGTCCTATCAAATCAATTGATACGCTTGTTATTTAAGGGATGTGTGTAAAAGGATAATATAAAATTGCATTCGATTTGGTATTCCAAAATATTCCCAAATGTAATGCAAGTAAAAAATACAATACAAATAATTGTACGTTTCATTCACAATACCCCATAAACCAAAATAGCGTAATTTAAACTGAAACGTATTATTTGCTAATGTCCATTCTCAATAGTCCTTGACAATATTGATGGGAATTTAGATACACTGTTTTCTATATACACTGGTGAAACTTGCAAAATATTATATAATGTGATGGGAATGGAATAATTGGGAGAAAATCATTAACACGAAATATAAACTCGCTATCGGTAAGCCAGAATGGCAAGAGCATTTGTTCACGATATCTGAATATTGAGGAATGACAAAAGAATAAATGAATTCATATTTTCCGCAATATTATTAAAAAGAAAATATTATTAATCATTTAAGTTGGAATTCTAACTTATATATATATATATATAGCTATGACATTTTAGAAAATATTTGTTTTCCTCTATCATAATTAGCTAAACTTAGTTTAGAAATAATGAAACGGGGTTTAATTTACTGTATTTTTTTTCAAATATCACACCCAACACGAACTTTCTAAAAAAGTATATGAGTATAGTAGCACAATGACTTCCTGGAACCTTCTAGAGCTGTCTGAAACATTCTAGTACTTTCTAGCACCTTCGAGGACCCACGTAAATTATATACCAACTGATTTATTAACTGTAGCATATATATATATATATATATATATATATATATATATATATATATATATATATATATAGTGCTATGACATTTTAGAAAATATTTGTTTTCCTCTATCATAATTAGCTGAACTTACTTTAAAAATAATGAAATGTGGTTTAATTTAGTTTATATTTTTCAAATATCACCCTCAACACGAAATTTCTCAAAGTGTATATGAGTATAGTAGCACAATGACTTCCTGGAATCTTCTAGAGCGGTCTGAAACATTCTAGTACTTTCTAGCACCTTCGAAGATTTTATAGAAACCTTCTGGAAATTTATGACACTTGAACTATATAAACCTGTTCGTTTGCTTGATTTTCATTTCGATAGGCTGATTGGGAGAACGCTTTCACGTCAATTCATTTCAAGTTATACTTTTTTGAAATTATATGTTACATGTTGTCTACGTTCGTCATTGTTCTGTTTATTTATACATTTTTGTCTTCGTCAATTTAATTGTTTTTTGTTGAATTGATTTGATTGTGTGTAGTGCCGTGGGGACGCCACCATTACGGCAAGATCCCAAAATATAGAACCCACACTCACAGCAGCAAGTGCTGCGGCGTGTGCAGCGGATATGTCCATAAAGAAAGGATCCGATTATTATATCGGCCTGAAAGAGCCTGAGTAATTTCTCAAACGTAATGAAATGCTGCCAGTACTCTCGTTTTCTGAGGCTATTAATACTAAGCCAATTTCTCTCTGGAAAAAGGATATATAAACACGAAAATTGATTACCGTCAACAATGGAAGATGATCTAAATTTTCTTCAATATTTGGCTAAAATTTTGACACAACTTAGTAAAACATCTAGCTTGCAACTAAACACAGTAAATCACAAGCCGGGATAATCTCCACAACGAAGTCAGTGAGGTTCCCGATAAAATATATGAGAACCAGGAAAAATATCGCGACTTTTGTACGGGGTTTCCTTATCTGTTACTGAAGACTATTGCGCTTTTCCATTACAAAGTTTGGTGACATTTTCGATTTCTCGCGAATCAATAGTGTTGAAACTTGACTAATGCATGGAATAATAATACAACACAAAATGTACGTAGAACAAAATGTATTGAAACAAGAAAGTGTACACAATATTTACATATAATCTTTTTGTATATTCCTGGTAAGACCGTTCCTGGAGAATGTGTTGACTGAGTCGCAGTCGGGCAGAGTCTCTGGTTGAATCTCTTGATTCCTCCCTCTCTTCCCGGTACCAACCATATTTAAAAGGTCGGTACTCCACTATGCAAATTAGGTGGATCCTACCACAACAAATAGCAAGGCCGGCATCGCAACTGGAGATGTTAAAATAATGGTCGCATTGACCAGGAAAGGCTTTATGGAAATTTCCAGTTTACTAATGGGTGGGGGCTGTTCGATCTATGTTGTAGTTGAAGGACGATGTCCTCTTCGCTTTCAAGATCTTGCTCTTGAAAGAGGCCAGCACCACAACACCAAACATCCACTAGCAGTGAAAGAGAAGCCGGCACTGTAGTGACAAACAACAAAGGACCTGGAGAATGGATACAAATGGTGAAGAGGGGATGCAATCCATTCCCATCAGCTGGCTGTCCCAGAGAAGGAGGTAAAAATGCAGCAGAAGCAGAAAAGTGATCATCACCCCCAACTGAAGCAAGACTGCCAGGAAAAAGCTACATCAGCAGCAATAACAGAACCTCCAGCAGCAGCAACAACAGCAACTAGATCGAGAAAACAGTCAGGAAGAGGAAATCGAGAATATGGCCCCCACCTCTGTCCTCCTCTTTAAAAGGGAGGATGGAGGAAGATGATGAGGTAAAGGAGAAAACTCGACGAAAGAAAAACGAACTGGTCGAATTAGGGCGAAGAAGGCGATGAACAAAGCCAAGTCAGAATCCGTCCCTGCATCGTCAGCAGAAAAAGAAACTGTTCAATCAAGTTACAACAAGAATCCTCCCTTCTTCACATTCTCGGCCACCATCTTCTCCCCACAATACCTCCAAAATGAAAAAGAGAAAAAAATCCTTCACTAGAGGCGAGAAAACTGTCATGTGGGCAAACAGGTCTTTGAGCACATTTCCTCTAAAAAAAAGAAACCCAATTGAAAACTCCTTTTCATATTAATTTCGACCCAAGAAATTTTCCGAAAGCGCCTGGCGTAATAACATGGATATGGGGTACGTGTGGGATCTGAAAGTTTAGGAACACCTTTGTGCGGTAAAGTTTGGATGATTTGGAAACAACATATTTAAAACAAATGTCGAAATTCTACGCATTAGGGTCCCGGTTATAAACCATCCCTAGTCATATAGGGCTCAAAAATGAACGTATCCCACGGACATCAGCTGCCTTGACCTAGATGCACACATGACGTCAGAGATGGACACATGTTTTCCTTCGCTCGCAGATTGACTCCCAGTCTGTAACTAGGGGAACAAACTTGAAAACCTTTTTTTTCGAGATAGCTAGCTTAAATGGAAGGGGCTTTAGAGTAAGGCTGCCACTCTGCTTCGTAATCTCCTGTCCTTCGGTGAAGATGTGTCCGCAATCCGATTTCGAGTTTGATTCTCGTGTGCTGTTTAGCGAATCTTTTGTCTATTCGGCATACGAAGACCAGCCAGCCAAAGTTTGTTTGTTTTTTTTTATTGCGGGTTAAACGTACCCTGGGTGCAAGTGTAGACCTTGTCCCTATCAATGCGGGTCTCTGGCTAATCCTGACCGATATTGCCATGAACACTAGTTCGTTTCGGATTGTTGACGTTTAAGCCACATCAGTTGCGCCCGTTCTTGGTGGGTTCATCGCGTTTAGTCTTAGTGGGTCTGGAATACCACACTGGACCGCAACATCGACGGGGACTGTGAGCTAGTGGGAGGGAGGTCTATCATAAACTGGTTGATCTGATTGGCGAGTGTGGTTTCGTCGACAGATACCGGTTCGATCGCCCTTAGCGGATGATGTGGCGTGGGCACTTAAGTGGCTGTCTACAAGGGTAGCCAACTACCTCGATAGATTGTTAGTGAAACTTGCTAGATTGCCACACTTTCCACTTGTTAGGCTATTCGAACATTAGACATGTCTGTGTCCGGATAGCGTTAGATGCTACGTCTTGAATGTCTGAACACCAGAACTTCACTTTGTCTTTGCTGCACAGACGTAAATTCCGGCAACCGCTAATTAAATCGGTGCAGCAGGAACTAGTGGGGGCGGTTATTGGGAATAAGTGGTAGGAGACGCTTAAGGATAGCATGTCCTTCACCAACGAATTTAGCAACTGACTCGCACTAGATAATGCTAAAAATATGGATGCACTCAATGATAGACTGTACCTGAACAGAGGCTGGTGGGATTCCCTATATACAGATTTAGTTACGCAGGATTTGGACCGAGTGGCTAGCGGGATCTACCAGTGTCAGTTGATGTGCGAGCCGTTTTGGTGGCATTTCCAGAATCGGTTACCAAGAAGCCTGGTTTCTGTGACGAAGAGGTTCGCAGATATTTGGCGGATTTCATCGGCTTTCGCGAACTGAAGCGGCTAGATGTAAGGGTGAGACCACAGAGGGAGATGTCTACTAGGCATTGAAAATGGGAGACAGTGACAAGTCTCCGGGACTTCATGTTTTGTCCTGCGAATTGCACTTGCGGCTGTCGTACATGTTTTTGCTAAATTTGATTGTAGTCATCAACGACTGGTTCCTGCAGGTGTCCATCCCAACCAGATCTTAAGAGGTGTGATCAGCTGGTGAGAATTGGCAAGTGTACTGGATGGGAATTAGATGATTACATGCCCATAAGTCTGCTAAATAGAGAGCTAAAGATTTTGGCCAAGATCTTGCCAGAGATCCTATTGTGACCAAACAATGCAGACCCACCTGGATCTGATACGCGCGATCCTATAGGATGTAGAAGATTACGAACAAACCGCGGTGATCAATTTGGATCAGCTTAGAGCATTTGATATTGCCGACCATCGGTATCTGGCTGCTGTCCTGAAAACCGCCGGATTCAAACCAGATTTTTGTAGGTGGATTAACCTCCTGCATCGTTTCCCCAGTGCTGTGGTACAAGCGAACGGAAAGTTGTCGCGCGCATTTGCGCTGTCTCGGTCGGTTCGTCAGCGTTACCCACTGTCGCCCTTAATTTATGCTTTGTCGCTCGATCCTTTCCTTCGCCGACTAAGGGGACAGTGCGCGCAGTGCGGACCGACGTGGAATCACTGTTCCTGATGGGTTTCGAGCCAGGGTTTCCCCGTATGTCTATAATGTATTCATTTTCTTGTTTGGCACAGTGCCATTGAATTGATACAGAATGTCACAGAAAAGATTAACTGCAACAAGTCTTTAAGCTTGTGTTTACGTCCCTGGAAGGGGATCGGTCATCCGAGAACCTTCGCTTGGACTGACGGACCCGTCTGCATTTTGAAATGTGGTTTCGGCCCGGGCTCTAGCTGTGGAAAAAATCTTCGGATAAAGATAAATGTCCACACTTGGTACAGACTTAGATCCGAACGCGTCGGTCCGTGAAGGGTAGGGCTGAAGCGTACGCCAAGTACGTTTTTCTTCTCATCCTTTACCGGTTGTCTGTACTCTCTCTCCTTCTCTCTCTCTCTCTCTCTCTCTCTCTCTATCTATCTATCTATCTATCTATCTATCTCACTCATTATCTCTCTCTCTCTCTTTCTCTCTGCAAGGACTGTAGGAAGGCGATCGAGCACTTGCTGCCCTCCCTCTTGTTGGATGGTCGCAAGCATAAGTTCAACGTTCAGGTCTGTTTCAAGGTAAGCTGGGAATGTGACACTTGGTGAGTCATCAACACACATCAAGGTTGTTATTCCTATGCCACACAGGACTCTATATTAGAGAAGTGTTAGAAACGCCTTCCCTAGCCTTCGCCAACTCCCACCGTTTCTAGTGTTAAGTGCCGCCATCATTCCTGGAGTCAATCCAGTTTCTTCAGTTGAGTGGCCTTGCTATCATGTTTGGGCGTCAATATCTTTTTTTCAAATTTAATGAGGGAGGGCATATTTCCTTATCTGTTACGTTGCAAGACTATATATTGATATTTTTATAGTGACTATTTCGATTGGTTCTATCATGTACTTCTTTCAGGTCAAAAGTACAGAGCTCGGTAACGCCATGATATTTGCCTAAAGTCAAGTCACCCTCATATATACCGTATTAACATTGTAGAGGAAACAGTTTCTCTCAAGCAGGTTCTTCCGAAGAATTTCTAACTTGCCTGGCAGCCAGTCTTGGAGAATGACTATTCTGAATTCCAAACTATGTAGATGACAACGGGAAATCATTCCCTTATCTCCCTTATGAATTATGGCAAATCACAGATAATAAATATATGTGGAGCTAAATGATCTTCGTTATATTTTTATAAGATAGCAATATATAATTGTTTTTGTTGTGGATTCCGAGATGAATTCGGTCTCCAAGGAATGACTTCTACACAAGGTTACCTCACTCTATCTGCGTTCGTATATTCTCTCTCTCTTCGTATATCCTCTCTCACTGACTGTCTAACTCTGGGTATTTAACGACAGCACTCCAATTAACACTGGTAGAGTCCACTCATATGAAAAAGGGGTGAACCCCATAACTCCCCCTCCTTAGATCCCTTTTTGGGGGAGTTAGTATTTTTGTCTCTTCTGGTTGATGATCTAGATGCGTGTGCAACGGGTTTGTTTGTACCGTTCCGCATCCTGTGTAAAATACACGCACCTATGCCATGTGAGCTCGCGTCACTTGCAATAATGATTTCGAGCTCGGCATCGAAATGTGTCAATGTTAACTCTGAAGTTAATTTTTGTATTATTTCATTGAATGCTTTTTCACAGTCCTCTGTCCAATTCAAATTATGCTCCTTTTTTAGTAACTCATTTAGTGGAGCCCTCAGTTTATGCATATTATCAATAAATTCGCCATAGTAGTTAGCTAAGCTCAGGAAACTTTGCAGTTCTGCAATATTTTTTAGTTCCGCCATATTTTTAATTGCCGATGCCTTCTTTGGGTCCGGTTTCCTGCTATTTTCATTTATCATCTGACTTAAATATTTAATTTAATTTAGGAAAAACTCACACTTTTCTCCTTTTACTTTGAAGCCGAAGTCCTGAAGTCTTCTAAAAACTTCTTTTATGTGTGATGTGTGCTCTTCAACATTGTCGCTCTTAATTAGAATATCATTCAGATAAGCGGTCGTGAAATTCTGGCCCGTGAACATTTTGTCCATCTTTTGCTGAAAAATTGCAGGTGCAACATTTACTCCGAATGGTAGTCTGTTGAATTTGTACAAACCTTTCTGCGTATTAATGCAAAGGATTTCGTACTCTCTTCTTGAACTGGGATTTGTAGATAAGCCTCACTAAAATCTATTTTTGAAAATATTTTACCGCCGTTGAGCTTTGTAAATATCTCCTCTGGGCTCGCTAATGGGTAATGGTGGTCTTTTATTGCTTTGTTGAGTCCCGTCGACAAATCTGCGCATACGCGAATTTCTCCTGACTTCTTTTTTACATATACCAAAGGCGATTCCTACTCACTAAACTCTGTTTTTGATAGAATCCCAGTTTGTTCAAGTCTCTCTAATTCTTTGTCTCTTTTTTCTATAGTAGCGAACGGTACATTTCGCATCTTTTTAAAAATTGGTTGGACGTTTTCTTTTAATTCTATATTGGCCTTAAATTTGTTGCATCGTCCTAACCCGCTTAAAAATACCTCAGGAAATTGATTATATAATTCTTCCTTCAATTTTATAGTATCTAATTGTTCAACCTCTAACTTTTTGCAAAACGTGTTGGTGGGTAGGTCCCAAACGTTGATCTTCTGCATCCAGTCGATACCTACTAGAATTTCAGTATCTTTCATGACGTATATCTTAAGTTTTTTGTTTTGCCGTGAAATTTAACATTCACGATTATTTCTCCCTCAAATTTTATTCGTTTGCCTGTAACCGACTTGGGAATTTTTTGAATGTGTAACATGGTAGGTCTGTTGAGTTTTTCCATGTCTGTAAGTTGATTATCGTGAGGTCGGAACCCGAATCCAGTTGTAATTTAATCTTTTTATTTAAAATTTCCAGTTCCACATATTTCTTTATATTGGTGTTGTCATCGTTATTCATCCTTGTAGCTCTTATTCTATTAGTATATTTTCTATTTCTACATTGGGATGCCTTGTGGCCTTTTATATCTGAAGCGGCAATCCTTGTTCCAATGTAATCCTTCACATCAATAACATGCTGATGGAGTGGGCTTATATTTGTTTCGATATTCGTCATAAGTTGTCCTGTATGTTGTACTTTTTCTCTTATCATAAAATTTTCTTTTTCTTTCAGAGGAGGGTGAGAATCTTTTTTCATTGTCGTAAAATTTTAGTTTTCTTTCCGGGGAGGGTGAAGAACGTAGAGTTTTGTTTAACTTACGTATATGAGAAACAGCTGATTCTTCAATGTCCTTTGCGTCTTTCTTTATGCTTAAACATCTCTGGCAATCCTCCGATAATTGCTGTAATGTTAGACCCTGTTCATTTTGTAATTTTGCAAGCATTCTTCTACGCATTTCGTTATCTTTTGTAGAAACTAGCCCTTGAACAAAGATGAGGCATTTGAAATTGTCCGGGGTTAATTCCGCTAGTTTGAACTCGTCACAATGTTTATTTACGATTGCGGCAAACGTGGAATAATCCTCATTATCGCCCTTTAACAGGTTAAGGCATTTCCACCTCCTATGGAAGAGTGATGTTTTGGGGCTGAAAAGTTCTTTAAGACATGTCACTGCTTCGTCAAATGTTAATTCGTTCGTCTTTTTGGCAAGATATAATCCACGAACTTTGTATATTCTTCAGTTCCTAATTTTCATTTTATACAATATTAGCAAACTTTTTTGCGAACTGTCATACAAAATTTGACAGTGTATGTTAAAATGTCTTCATGTCTTGAGAAAATAATGAACAAAATTTTAGTCCTCATCTAGAGAATGATTTGAAAATCTCTATGGTATTCCAAACTGCGTTTGCTTCTTTTTTCAATATTTAATTGTTTGTTGGAAACGCACTTTCAAACATAAGATCCTTTGTCTGTTTTTTTATACGATTTTTTGTTTTGCGTTTGAAATATTTGCTTTTGCCATTTTTCAAAACCTGTAACTGTTGTTCATTTTGGATTTTTTATTTGTAATTGTTGCTCATTTTGATGTTTTATCAGTTCGAACCAACATATTTTTAAAATCTTCCTTGATAACTCAATTTTAAGTATTTTTACTCCTCGTAATTGTTTGTCGCTAATTTTTTTGGGCGACGAGGGAAGGATTTTTCTATCCATAATTTTTTTTTCGCATGAGTTCATGGAAATAACTCTTTATCCAATTTGTTTGTTGGACGACGAGGGAATATTTTTCATTTTGTTGATTTTTTTGTCCATATTTTGTTGGGATTCGTAAGATGAATTCGGTTTAAAGGAATGAAAATTGCAATAATTAAATATAAGAAATAAAACAGATTTTAACAACCATACAAAGGATAATACTGTTAGTAAATCCAGGAACATATTTTAGGATGCAAATGCAGTTTAACATCCGATTAAATTGGCTAGATGGAACTACGAATATCTTAACGAGTATCTTTTTTCAAACCAATCGCTTATGGAACTACTTATCATTAATCTTTTAGAAGTAAATATCTTAAAATAAAATGTTGTCCTAAACCCATGGTCGTCATGAATATTTTACTTGACCCCAGGAGAGTGACACAGGATTTCAACCGCACCCAGGAAACTGACGTACATGTTTCAAAGTGTAGAAAAAAATTTCTTAAGTTATATAAACTTTATTAAATGGACGTATGATTGGGTCGTGTGAATCTTGGTTATGTTAAAGGGTAAATACAGAAATGCGCCGCGAATTAGGATTTTCAATCTTCAAAAATTTAAATGCAATGTCCAAAACCCAGCTACAGTTCTCCAGAAAACAATTTCTCTCATCTTTGGTGTCTTGAGTAATGTTTCTGTTTCTTCCACAATCATATTTAAATTGCATGTCTTATCAGAGCTTTACTGTCTTTTCAGTGATGAGATTGAACGTGATGCTATATATATATATATATATATATATATAGCTAAATTGAGATATATGTTGATATATATTGATTGATAGATAGATATAGTTATATACAGATATAAATATATATATATATAAAAGAAGACACAATTATAATTTCATATATATATATATATATATATATATATATATAGGTTTTTAAACGTTGAATTCAGTTAATTATAATTATCCAAATACTCTAAATTTTATTCTTATATATCCTTGTATTTACTTTTAAACCGATTTCTCAAATATTCAGGATGGAGCGGTAGACAAAAATAAATCAATGTACTATTACGGTAATAAATAAAACAGAGCGTCTGAGTTCCACCACGGAAAATGTGATCGAAAATATATCGAGTTTATTAAAGCTACATTTTCGTCTGTGAAATTGCTTTGTTTACGTTTGCCTGATAGGAAACCGAAGGTTTTCAATGTTCGGTAGTGAATGTGCAGGAAGGATGAGTCCCAAATATAAGACGAAACAGCGACAGTGCTTTCTGGATTCTGTCGAGGTTTCTTCGTAAATCAACGAATTACTTAATCATAATTATCGAACGCAGGTTCTATCTCTCTCTCTCTGCTCTATATATATATATATATATATATATATATATATATATACAAAATAAATAAAGATATACTCAAATATTAGTATCCAGATATATTGATATGAAACAGCCTGGAAGACGAATAATGGTAAATTCATATATACGGATCCAGGTCACGAAAGATAAATACATTAGATGTGAAACAAAACCAAGAAATTTAAGATGTAATTTATGATGTCTTTTTTTAAACTAAGATAAGAAAAGTTAACAAAAAACAGTTTCAAATTTGTATACATTTGTAATAATGTTTTTGTTTTGTTTTAAGCTAATATATTTCTATCCTATTCTTTTGTTAAAAACAACTGTAAAAAAAAATTGGAAAAGGATTGAAAATAAATAATACCAAATTTACTGTATTTGAGTGAGTCAACCCCCCAGAGGGACTATTTGTGTATTTTAATAAGTACACTTCATTGACGGATGACGATATCAGTTTTTCTCTTTATTCATATTGTCCTTTTATCTTCAGGTTTATGAAAATTAATGTTGATTAAATTATCCCTCCATACCAAGTAAACAGTTGTGTCTTAGTGACTTTATTCTTCTTGTTAAAAAGAAAAATCAATTTAAAAGAAACATTTTAAGAATATTTTTTAGGAGAAAGAAGTATGACAAAGTATGTGCAAGAAAGAAAAAGAGACGCAAATAAATTGAAATTTTCTAATGTGTTTTTGTGATATAATGTTTTTGATTTTGCTTTTTTTTCCATCACTTTTGTTATTAAATATCCCACATCGTGAAAAAAAGAAAATCTGTGAGGAATGGTGAAACGTTGTTAGAATCTGGAGGGAAAAATTTTCTGTGATAATGATCTAGCGATTAAATATTTTGCTAATTCCTACATTTCGTAAAAGCAATATACACTCATTTTTAATAAGTTGTGGTTTTTAAAATGTTTCGGACATTAAATTTACGAAGAGAAAATTAATGCATTTAAACAGTTTTTTTAGAAAAAACCTTTTGCATTCAATTTTATTTAAATTATTTGTGGCATCTCTGATATCTGTTATATTGTATTGCTATCCCACTGCAAGGTACAGCTGTACATAATTATGTTGTTTTAAGAGTAACCTGTAAGAAATGCCAGGATGAATAACAGATGACCAGAGGCTTGGTTTTATGATGTGAGAAACATGATCCTTTCACAAATTAACAATTTTTCGGAAGCTGATGTATGGGTGGGACTATTATAAAATTAATGGTAGAAAATTGATACGAATTGTCGAGATTATTATTTTATTCAGATCCTTTCTGGAAATATGTGAAATAATGGTACTAAAAAAATGTAGATCCTCTAAATATTGGCCCTAAAATATCGATATGGTAGTCAAGAATTATCGAATCTTTTTAGGAAACGAGGAATTTTATTTTGGGGCAAGATTTACATTGTGAAATGTAGGATCATTACCAAATGAACGATAATTCAGATGGAGTTATGTAGAATATCCTCCATTATCACTGAATGACATTAAGTTTTATATAAATATGTAACAAAAGGAGTTCTTAGACGAAATAGCCAGTATAATAATGAATTCCAGAAATGAAAATTTATTGAAGAAGAATAAAAGTTAAAATACGTATTAAAATCGTTGTCGAAGTTTAAATTATTCCATGGTGTTGCATTGTCATCATTTACCTGGATCGGAGAATGGACGATCAGTCGAAATGATATGATGACAAAAAGTTTGATAAGATATAATGAAAATAAGAGAACTGTGAAAATCTTTATTATTTAAATTCCAAATATAGTTAGATATTCTGAGTTGTTTGATTTGTTTTTTGTTTACATGTTCAAAATGTGCATACATTTCGCCTTTGATATTTCGATATATTTTACGAGAGGTTTTACAGTCTAAAATGTTCTCGATTTAATTTTCGACGAAAAAATAACTAAATTATATCATTCAATATATATATATATATATAGAATATATATATATATATATATATATATATGAACATTAAGACATGTAATGTGAAGGAAAATACTATTTGAATTCTAACGTTGAGATTAATTTAAACAAACTGAATACCGATAGTGCTGCAATAATCAACAGCATGAAATTTTTCATATCGAACTGGGAAATAGTCAAACAAAGATTGCCCAATCTTTTAGTTTGCATTTACGCAAACCAAAATTATTAAATTACGTAATTAAATGCAGTGTTAACATTACATGGAAATGAACTTTCCCTTAAGTTTACACACACACATCCACATAATATATATAATATTATATATATATATATTTATATATCATATATATATATATGATATATATATGGTGGAATATGTTACATATATATATATTGACAAAGGAATTTTCCGTTTGTTCATATACCGACATTAAATAAGATAACGCAGATGAATAAAGTCAAAGGAAAACGAACCGACAACAGTCCTCTGATCTTGGATCAAGTGGCAAATGAAAGGATTTTAGGACCATCCACAATTTTGAAAAACAGAATTAAAAGACCTGGTGCACTACGTTTTCAAATTTATCATAGGTCTCCTCAAAAAATTTTCATAAGTTAAATTATCTCTTAGACCAGTTGCCATCCATGTAATATAGAACCCAGTCTGTCCTGAATAATTTACCCATTATTGAAGAATATATATATATATATATATATATATATATATATATATATATATATATATATATATATATACACAAGTATAGGATTGGTGTATACAGAATAAATTCCAATAACCCCAAAATACTATATCTACTAAATGCTCAATACAGAGTAGAGCAAATATAATTTATTCCAAAATTATAACATATATATGTTATAACATCACTACAAAAATAGCCATTTCTTTCAACACTTCTGGTGTCTTATTCTTGTTGTTTAATGTAGAATAAATATTTTTCAAAGGTTCAAATCGACCAAATACCCATCTATAGGGAAAAAGCTCTTGCATATTCTACATTCAATACAATCACTTGATAACGCACCAGAAGTTTTGAAACAAAATGGCTATTTTTTAGTGATTTTATAAAATATTGATATTATCAATTTTGAATAACGTACCCCAACAGCTTAGTGGTAGAATCCCCGACTGACGCCAATTCAGTCGGGTTTCGATCCTGGGTAAAGACAACCGGACGTCTAGCCACACTGATGAGCTGTGATACATCGGAACTGTCTGTCACGGTGCATTACTGTGTCTACACGTTAACATCAACAAAATTCCTCACTGACGTAAGTCAGTTTTATATAATATATACAATAATTACTCTACTTTGAAACACATGCGTTAGTTTTGGGTTAGCTTGAAATTGTGTGGCAAGTAAATTTGCAAAGTGAAAATAGGTTCAGTGAAAAATTATTAGATCGTGATTCGTTTGATTCAAGCTTGGAGGATTTCTTATTTGTTGGGAGATCTTCGAGGACTTACGTATTTCTCGGCTTCCAGTCGACATACCAACTTTAAAATTTTTTATTGAGTATCAGTCGTTATCTGCCCCTTTAAATCATGTTCTCTTATTGTCATTTCTGTTTATTTCACTCTGTGGAAACCCTTGAATATTTTATATGCTTGCTTTGCTTGAAATGATCAACATCAAAAAAATGTCAAAAGCTGCGCAAATGTTTGAAGTTATGTATATTTATAAAAATTATGTATGGTGTATAAAGCTTGAGGTTACGTTACTGGATATTCCCAACAAAGACCTAATTTTGAAGCTAATTTGACTCCATTAAAAGGATATATACTTGTGTCAACGACATAGCCAGGACCAGCAGTACATACGCTAATTTTATATCTCGTGTATGATGAAACCCTCTTAAAATTATCTTCGATTTTAGCTCTTCAAATGTTGCATGATACGCTTGTATATACGATAAATTCTAAATCTAATCACTTGATCGGGTGATGTGTACTTGGACTACGCGAGCGCAGGTAGGCTATAACTGAGCAGTACGTAAAAAATTAGACAAGATATGACTATGCACGGGCAGTAGAACGAAAAGAGTATCTCCCCGTAGATTAACTAATTGTTTCAGTTTGAGACTCCATGTAGGTTACCAGAATCAATGTAAGTCTGATGAATGTCGGAAAAGACAATGGTCGAAATCTTGTGATATCTACAAAAAGACAATCCACAGGTAAATAGTGTAAAAATTGATAATTCCTCATCCCAGAAATTCAGACAATAGTAAAATGTAATTTTTCTTTTATCCTAACTTTTAATTCAGTTTATATCCACGACAGATATTTCTTACTGTTTCTGTCTCTGTGTTATCAGTCTCTTCATGTTTAGCTATACCAGTCAATTCGTATCAATCTTGCATTAATATCTGCCTATTCATGCGAATTATTTTTACTTAAAACATGAATGATTACAGATAAATGTTGATTAAATTCGATTACGGGAATTTAACATAAAAAGACATTGTCTAGATAAAATAGAGCTGTATATTTTGACTACATTAAATGAATAGATAGTGTGGTCAACGGTATATCTCTAGTATGATGAGAGTCTCTTAAAACCAACTTCAAAATTTGGTCTTCAAAAATCGGATGATACGCGTATATATATATATATATATATATATATATATATATATATATATATATAGAGAGAGAGAGAGAGATAGAGAGAGAGATAATCAAATCAGACAGATACATTGATAGGTAGAATCAAGAAAGATAGATAGAACGAAATTAGCTTGAAAATTATTCAAAATCGCATGATACCCGTGTATACAGGATAGATAGATAGATAGACAGATAGATAGATAGATAGATAGATAGATAGATAGATAGATAAACAAGGCAAATAGATAGATAGATAGATAGATAGATAGATAGATAGATAGATAGATAGATAAACAAGGAAAATAGATAGATAGATAGATAGATAGATAGATAGATAGATAGATAGATAGATAGATAGATAGATAGAACTAAGGCAGATAGATAGATGTCGTATATACTGGTGTCACGTGTGATCTTTATTTAAAATACAGCCGTATATTTTGACTACAGCAAATAGATATATAGTTTGGTAAACTGCATAGCCTAGGCCAGCTGTAAATACGCGAGTTGTATATCTCGTGTATAATGCGACCCCCTTAAAATTAGCTTGAAAATTAGGTCTTCAAACTTCGCATGATACGCGACTATATAACGGTATATTATGGAGAGACGTGGTAATCCAAAGTAATGAATGACATGAGTAGATTCCAAGCATTCTACAACAGCAACGGATGTCGACGTACCGTATCGTAGAATGCATACATATACATTAATTGTAATTGCTTCTTTAATTTACGACATTTCGGAAAGCAGGGGAAATATATTTTCTCTTTTAAAAGCAAATTGTCGTAAATCTTTCGAAAAGCGTGATCTGTTTAGCTCACGCTACAATATTGATTATGTGGCGAAGTAGATTGTCTTTCATGAAAATGAAGCCATGACTATAAAGAAATATTTTTCGTATAATGACAGGTGCGCAGAGTATTACTTTCTCTAGCTTTTTAGGAAATGGCAATAGACACATCCATAATTAATCATAGTATTAAAAAAAAACTAGTAATATAACAAGAGGCGCTCCGACAATAATGTTTACAAGGAAAATGACAACACTGTCGTATAGAGCAAGTTCTCAAATCTATTTACAGTATTTACATTCTTTGCACTATTGACGTCAAATTAGTTGTCATATACACGACACTTCGGCTGTTGTACGCACCGGCCTTCTTCAGGTGACTTGGATTTTTAACTGAAACCTTTATTTGTCTATATTTCGGAGATGAAGTATTATGTACAATATTTACATTATTCGGACTATTGTCCTCATCTTTGTTGCCATATTTACGACGCTTCGACTGTTGTACGCACCGGCCTTCTTCAGGTGACTGGAATTTTTAACTGAAACCTTTATTTGTCTATATTTCGGAGATGAAGTATTATGTACACTATTTACATTATTCGGACTATTGTCCTCATCTTTGTTGCCATATTTAGGACGCTTCGACTGTTTTACGCACCGGCCTTCTTCAGGTGACTGGAATTTTTAACTGAAGCCTTTATCTGTCTATATTTCTGAGATGAGGTATCATGTACACTATTTACATTATTCGGACTATTGTCCTCATCTTTGTTGCCATATTTAGGACGCTTCGACTGTTTTACGCACCGGCCTTCTTCAGGTGACTGGAATTTTTAACTGAAGCCTTTATCTGTCTATATTTCTGAGATGAGGTATCATGTACACTATTTACATTATTCGGAGTATTGTCCTCATCTTTGTTGCCATATTTACGACGCTTCGACTGTTGTACGAACCGGCCTTCTTCAGGTGACTGGAATTTTTAACTGAAGCCTTTATCTGTCTATATTTCTGAGATGAGGTATCATGTACTCTATTGTCCTCAACTTTGTTGCTATGTTTATCACAACATTTCTGTTGTTGTACGCTCCGGTCTTCTTTAAGGGTTCAGTTCAACATTCCAACCTCTAATTTATCCAGTAGGAGTCATCACCCTTTCCAATATTGATGAAAGTTTTATTCCTAACTTTTTATTTAGAGGTGTGTGAAACGGTCGATGATCCCGATTCTGTCATCATTTTATCTTTGAGTTACATGTGACATCCATTTTAGTAGTTGCTTCATTTGACAGTCCTCAAATGATCTTCATTTTGCTATTTTAACCGTTCTTTGTGGTTCTATAGCACGCCATTGCCCACAGGCCTCATTCGCTCGAAGATAATTTTTATCCGTTGATCTGAGTATGGTATTCTGAAAGACAGGCTTCTTTATAATTGCTGTATTTAACAACAGTGAAAATCATTATTTACATTATTCGGACTATTGTCCTCATCATTTTCGCCATATCTATCACAAAGTTTCGGCCGTTGTACGCTCCGGCCTTCTTCAGGTGGTTGGATTTATCAACTCTGCCATGTATCCTCAAAGACACATGGGACAGTGGATAAAGGCGTTGGTTAGATCCAGTGACAGGACACAAAGAGGGTGAGTTCAATAAACTATTAAGGCAGTGGAGAACTTTCAGAGGGAAATTAACAGGAGATAACTGATAACTGACATCCATCAAACATGGCACGTGCTACTAGAACAGTCTACCCCAGTGAGCGAAATAAAGGGTTCAGTTCGACATTCCAAACCACTGAAGAAGGCCGGAGCGTACAACAGCCGAAACGTTGTGATATATATGGCAAAAAAGATGAGTACAATAGTCCGAATAATGTAAATAATGTACATAGTACCTCATCTCAGAAATATAGACGGACAGTGAAAATCATATAGATCTAGCTGTGTTGAAATCCAGTGTTCCTTAAACTAGGCTATAATATTTCTTTATACTGTCAATATTATTATTTACTGAACAATACACAATAATATTATTTAATCAGTTGTCTTTATTATAATTATTATTATTATTATTATTATTATTATTATTAGTAGTAGTAGTAGTAGTAGTAGTAGTAGTAGTATCAAAACATTCAGAATAGCGAGATTTAAGAAAAGAAACAGAAAAGAAAATGTTTGACATTCTTCAATAATTTTTCGACGGTCTGTCTTCTTCAATAAATGTTTACAAATTATCATCATCATTATCATAATCATTATCATCCCCAGGATATTTTTAATGTTATTGCTGATCCGAATTCGGAAGCCGCACTAAGTCTTTTTTTACAACGTTCTATAATAAAATATCTAAGCCATCAACAATTTGGTACAATACTTGTTCACAATTTGAAATTGTCCAACCAGTTTTTGCTAAAATGTCGTTTGTTTACACCGTTTTTTAACTGCATTGATGATGGTTTTGCACAGTCTTACATACCTTGTAATGTGTCCAAACGACGCCATTTTTCTCAGTTTGACGGTGGCGAGAAAAGATTCATTTATTTTCAGAAATATATTGAAAAAATTTAAAAAAAAACTTTTTAATTTTTTTTTTTTTAATATAGAAAATTTTTTGAGTTTTTTAAACGCATTTTATTTTGAAAACGCTAAAATTAATGTATTAATATATTATTTTTCTAACATGAATCATCACATTAGACATCCATATAGGATAATGGATATATACCAGCGATTTGCTTTTAGTCAGTACTTTTGTTTGAATATATGATTTTATCTCCTCCACATTCTTTTCATTTTACCAAAAAGAAAACTAAAAATGCGGAGAAAATTGAACCATTTATTTCAAAGTTGCAGTTTCCATCTTTAGACAAATTTTGTTTAATTATTTATAAACATTATTTCAGTGAATTCCAATTCAAGTTAATTTTGATAAAGATTGTTATTATTTTTTTTAAAAACAATACTTTTGAACCTGAAAATATACCTCCATTCTATATTATTTGCTTTTTCAAAATATTCACCATACAAGTTCTGGAGCTCATTTTTAAGTACTTTTTATAATGTGAATATTCATTTACAAAACTTAAAATAAAGACAAATATATTTTACAATAGAGATTAAAGGATAATGGTTGTTCTTGAATGATTCTTTATAAATGGGTTGAACAAAAAAAAAAAACGTATCCCTCTTTTTACAAATTATATGTAATATAAAAATATTCACAAAAAGAATAGATAACAAACCACACAAATCCTAAAAAAAATTTTATACTTTTATCATAAATATATACAAAAATATATGTAACGCAAACAAAACTGAAATAATATTTTATGTTTTATTATTATTATCATATATATATTATTATTATTATTATTTTATTTTCAATATTTAAAATATTTACAAATTTTTTCCGAGTCATTAAAATTTAAAATTTATTTTAGGAATGTCATCATCACACCGAAAAGGAAAAAAAAAAAAAATTTCATAGATATAAACAATTCGTAAAAGTCTGAATAAAATACTTGTGAGAACAATTTTTTTTCTCCTAGATGTTCAATATATATTTAACAGGAAATATTTCAATTAATCTACTGCAATTTTTTAATTTTTCACCAGTCCTAATATAATATTTAATTTACAATTGTATCTAATTTTATTATTATTATTATTATTATTATTATTTTTTTATTATTTGATTTCATTCAATATGTATGTCATTTCTTTCATTAATGATAAACAAAAAGACCAAATGTATAGATATGACATCATGATTTTTTACAAATAAAAAAAAAAAAAAAAAATAAACACACATTTTTTACATATATGGAGCTTTATACTTTGAAATGGATGTAAAAATACTTTTAAACAATTGTTTGTATTTTTTTAGTTACTTTTCTACCAAGAATGAATTAATCAATGAGTCATTGGAAAAAAACAATTTTGATTTTTTCAAGTGCCACATTTGAAATTTCGAAAAAATGTCCTTAATTTTGATAAATTTTTTGAAGATATGAAAATACAAATGCAATAAACAATGACTGCAAATTTAATTAAAAAATTTTTTTATTTGGTTTGTTTTCTCTAATAATGATGCCTATTGCGATTAATTTTGATTTTCAAATAAAATAAATATTTTAAAAAAAAATATAAAATTTTACAGACGCTATCTCAGTAACCGTGTGTTGGTCATCTTAAAAATTTGTTTTTCAGTTTCATAAAATAGAATTTGATTTTTAAATGCAATATTTATATATATATATATATATATATATATATATATATATATATTTATAATATCTCATAAAAAATTAATTTTTTTGACCTAATTTCTGGGGAAGAGGTGTAGGTTTGTAAACATTGACAATTATTTGATCGACTATCTGAATAAAGGCAAAAGGAATTAAGTCACTGTCGGTCACAATGTGTTTTATTTAAAATTATATACGCTAAAAATTCACCTTCATCCCTATCACTAAACCATTAATTTTAGAATCTCCGAATTTTACTAGCTCGAAGCAACAAAAAATTTTAAGATTTTTAAGATTTGCGAAACAGTCTGTCTGTGAATGATAAAAATATATATAAAATATATATATATATATATATATATATATATGGGTAATATCATTGATAGAGAAAAATATGAGTGAAGAAGTTTGAGTGGATTTTAAATAATTAAAATTATATTTTGATTATTTTTTTTATATAAACAATTTTAGCAAATACAATGATTTTTTATTAAGAAATTAAATAATACATTTCAAAGATTGGCAAAATGGAGGACGCAGTTATTTCAAACATGATGGCCATCAAGTTTAAAAATCCATCAGTTAAATACATTTTCACAACTATAATGTAACTCTAATCCACAAACGAAAGATGTACTTTTTCGTGTTTAAAATGTATATATATATATATATATATAAGAATATATATGGCAATATATATGTATATATATATATGAGGATATATACATATATATATTTTTGATAGAGAGGAGAGGAGAGCAAGTTAAAGGATTATTGAAATTAATTGCCTGTTGGAAAGTTAAATAATATTTATTGGTGTTTTATCTATCAATGATTTATTCAATTTTATTTTAATCGCCTTTGTTATTTAAAATTTTAAAAAAAAATTTATTTTAACGAAAGTTAAATGCGTTGGTCATTATAAAATAAAAATAAATATGATCTGTTGGCAAATCTACCGATAAAATAACGCATCTAATTCGGAAATTTGATAAATGTAATATAAAAAAAATGATAGACAGAACTTGTCGATATTATTTAATCAACCAAACATGAAATTTAAATTTAAAATTATTGCTTTTGGAAATACATTTTTCCACCATAAACGCCCAGACATAAATTCTTATTAAACAGACATTTTTTATTTATATAATATATATATATATATATATATAAATATATATATATATATATATATATATATATATATATATATATATATATATATATATATATTCCCCCAAATTTTTTATTTGAAAAAAAATTTTGAAGCTGTATATAACCTTTCAAATTCATAAATGGGAAAACGGAAATTCGAGTTCGAATTCCTGTCGAATCAATTACATTTCTCTACGCGTAAATATTCTTCAAAATTTAGAGAATTCAAAAAAGATCCGGGTTAAATGACAACAAAATCAGAAAATCGGATTCTGAAAGAAAAAAAAATTTGATTTCAGAATGGTAAGTTGTCTATGAATTGTTTTAATATATTTTTTAAAACTAGATCTCTGTTAGGTTTTATTTAAACAATGGAAAAAAGAAATCCATTAAACAAGACGTATGCAAGGATCAATTTCATTGATTTTGAACTTACTTCAAAAATTTATTGCACATTTATTTATTTATTTTTTAAAGAAAGCATAATCAACATCATATAATCCGGTGATATATATCTTACGATGTATGGAAATTAGAAAATTGCCCGTAAGTCCGAGAGAAAAAAGTTGTTAAATGAAGAGTGACTTTATCGTTGCGCATGCGTCTGTGAGAATTTCTAATGCGTAAATGTGCATCTGGCAGGGTACACTCGAAATCCGTTTATTATTTTGAGATTGCTTTAGAAAACAGCAGAGGAAAATGCATTTTCCCCAATAATTATACACGGAAGATGATGAGGGATATTTCAAGTTGGTATTCCTTTTTATTTGTCATTAATGCCTTCTTAAACTGACCATATCTATCTATTTATTTATCTATCTATCTATCTATCTATCTATCTAAAAAATGTTGTTCATATCTATCTATCGCTCTGTTCATTTAACAAGTCTCTCTCTCTATTATCTATCTCATTTCATATCTATCTATCTAGAAGAAAAGTCTGTTCATAAAAAGAAATCATTATAATATTTTATATATATATATATATATATATATATATATATATATATATATATATATATATATATATATATATCAGGTCATCCCATAAGTTCTGTCCGAATTTTGAATAAAAAAACAAGTGACCAAATGTTACATTTAATTACAGATTCAATCAACAATGTATTTTCCCTGATTATCTATGACTTCCTTCCATCTATTAACAAGCTTACTAATTCCTTTACTGTAAAATTCTTTTGGCTTTGATTCGAAGAACTCACAAATGTCAGTTTTAGCCTCTTCCTGTGTTACAAAAGCTGTTTCTTCCAAATGATTCTGTAAGCTACGAAACAAATGGTAGTCTGAAGGAGCAAGATCGGGAGAATAAGGTGGATGAGGAATTTTCTCCCAACCAAGTTCTTCGATCTTTTTGTGACGTGATTCTTGCTGTGTGGGGTCTCCCATTGTCCTGATGAAACATCACCTCTTTTCGATTCACTAGAGCAGGTTTTTTTTTCCTCAAAGCTTGGTTCAAACGCTCTAATTGCTGACAGTATATTTGAGCATTAATTGTTGCATTAGGTGGTAAGAATTCAAAGTGGATTATTTCTTGGCGATCCCACCAGATTGAAAGAAGAACCTTTTGCCCATGAAGTTCCCTTCTCGGCTGTGGCTGGGGTCCTTCCCTTTACCAAGCCACTGTCTACGACGCTTAACATTTCGATAAAAGATCCATTTTTCGTTGCCAGTCACAAGTCTATCCAAAAGAGGTGAAACAAGTTGGTGAGAATGGAGAGAAGAGCAGATGTCAACTTGGGATTTGAGGTTGTTTTCAGACAATTCATGAGGCACCCATTTTCCAAGTTTAAAAACTTTTCCAAGTTGTTGAAGATGACGATGAACAGTTGTATGGTTTGAACTGAGAACCACTGCCAATTCCTCAACTGATAAAGCAGGATTTTCTTCAAGGGCTGCTTCAAGAAGCTTTTCATCAAACTCAACTGGACGTCCGGTTCGATCTTCATCTTCAAGGGTGAAATCTCCACCTCTGAATTTTGCAAACCATCTTCTGCAAGTTCTTTCATTCACACATTCCTCTCCATAAACTGAGTGAATGTTTCTAGCCGCTTCGGCTGCTGAGTTTCCTTTCTTGAACTCATAAAGCATTATGTGCCTCAAATGATTCTTGGGTACTTCCATGTTAGCAGGGTTTTAATCAAACAAAATTTAATTTTATTGTTCTCTGAAATAAAATTTGATCAGTTTAAATGCATCTAAACATAAAAATAATGTTCAGCTCCATTAGACATTATAAAATACTCTTTAAATTTCGTTCATTTTAACAAAAAGTTAAAATTCGGACAGAACTTATGGGATGACCTGATATATATATATATATATATATATATATATATATATATATATATATATATATATATATATATATGAAAATTATTTTACCGTGTGTCCAATTTGTGGTTAAAATTTCGTGAATATTAGTTATAGAATGATGTGTGTTGAAGGTTTAATTAACTGTACTTCATTGGTGATGACCTTTCTGAAATAAAAATATGATCAGTTTAAATGCATCTAAGTTTAAAAAAACATAAAAATAATCTTCAGCTCTATTAGATATTATAAAATTATTTAAATTTCGTTTATTTTAACAAAAAAGTTAAAATTTGGACAAAACTTACCCTTTTCTGACATATATATATATATATATATATATATATATATATATATATATATATATATATATACAAAAATTCTGTTAATATTATCTATCTATCCCACTTAGTTTTTTTTTTTCTCTCTTTTTTATATCTCAGTTGATTTATCTATCTCTCTCGCAGTCTGATTTGGAATATCTATCTATCAAAAATCTATCTATCTATTTATCTATCTATCTATCTATCTATCTATCTCAGTTTGTTCATATCCTAATCATAGTGAAATCGCATAACTGTTCATTGTTCTCTCTCTCTAAATCTAATGGAAAGTTCATATCTAATTATATCTCTATCTGTATCTCTATCTATCTGAGTCTATTTTTTTTCTCTTTCTCTCTCTCTCTATCTATATATATATATATATATATATATATATATATATATATCTATAAAATTAATTGTTTTTTATATCTATCTTTTTCTTTAAAATTTATTTTTCTCTCAATCACAATTTCTCTCTAAGATCATCTATCTGAAATTTTCCCTTCATTTCTATGAAAATCTTTCTATTTATCTATCAATCTGTAAAATAGGTCAACAGTACCTTGTTGAATGGCCGTTTGAAAATATGAAAGAATGTAATCTGGTATGTGTTTTTATTTTAAAAATAACGACTTGAACTGGAAAATCGGGTTTGAAAAAAGTCAATTGAGTTAAAAAAATTTCCTAAATGCATTATTAAATATATGAATCTTTTCAGTAATAGCCAACTTTGTCTTTTTTGTGGGACTTATATTAATTATATTAA
>CAHIKZ030002650.1:205000-208459 GCA_903632075.3 Acanthosepion pharaonis
AAGTCTTGTTCAAATCATTTGGAAAAAAATTGCAGCATTTTATAAAGATGTGAGACCATATTATTTGACTATAAATATTGTGAAAATTGTTCAATTCTTTCTATTTTTCATACTGTAAGAATAATTTTGTCATTTCCACTTTTGCATAATTCGCCTGTCACATTTGTTATATTTGACCTATTATTCAGGAGATTGAGTTTTATATTCCTTCTTGTGTGCTTATTACCATATGAAAAACCTTTATTTATATTACTCATTATTTTTAATATATGAGCTTTTCAATGGTGCTAGTTCGATATTTTTCTTTTCATAGTGTGTTTGTGTTGTGTATGTGTGTGTGTGCGCTCGCTTGCTTGCTCGTGGGCCCGCTCATGCCGCTGCTCATTCGACCACCTATATGAATAAAAAAAACGAAAAACTTCCCTTTGCCGACGCCTCTGAATCCTTCAGATGATAAAACGCGTCGGCTAAGATAAGTTTAAATTAATCGGTAAAATGATTATATTTTTGAAGATCAAATTTGTCGGAACTGAGCTATGAAGCAAGAATAAATTTAGCATAGAACTTTAGATTATATTCGTCTATTACAACTATAAAAGGAAACGGTGTCGCCAATCTAGTAGTAAGCCTACATCCTTAAGATTTTAAAAAGAAACAATGATGAAAGGTCATCAAAAAATTTACAAGTGAATTATTTCTAGAGAAGGCACAGTGAAGCTAAATTGCAGCCATGAAAAATGGTCTGAAACAGAGATGCCAGGTCTGGAAGGATAATATTGCAGGTTCTTTTCTCAAGAATATCTAACTCCATAGCAGAATCACCAGAATCAGAATTCAATGCGTAATGCTCATAAATGCGTAAGATAGTTTCTGGCAAGAGCAATTGTATAGTAAAATACAATGAATTAAATTTGCTGCCATATATATATATATATATATATATATATATATATATATATATATATATATATATATATGTAGGTATAGATATGTGTTCATTTGTATATATATATATATATATATATATATATATATATATATATATATATATTATATACACAAATAGAGAAAGAGAAAAAGAAAATGAAAAAGAAGAAATTACGTTAGTAATTTCGAAAAATATTGAATGTGTAGCCGAAAGATCGACGACGAACATTTGAAGCTGTATTTTTAAGTTTTTCTCTTTTGTGCGTGTGGAAGTGACTAAGTGCGCATGCGTCAAGAATAAGCGAGGAAGAAATGGGCTGAGTGACTTTTAAATAATAACGACAATTTACGATTTGAAAAGTTGAAAAGAATTCGATTTTATGGTTTTCACCCGGTTCTTGATAACATTTATTTTATTTTTTTTTACGTATTTTTTTTCCTTGGGATTTCCAAGACCAGAATCGTGGAATACAGTGCACAATACATTTAAATGTCAAAACAAAACGAGCCATTAATATCTTTTGATGTGCTTTTAGTGTTTTTAATGTTGCAAAATCGGATTAATATGTAAAAGACAGGATCATATTGAAAGATAAAAGCAGTGGTGGGAGTTGAAAATCGTACTTAACGAAGTGTTCTACAAGAAGACGTGTATTTTGACGTTAAGCATTAGCGTTTGCAAACATCTGGATTGTATTTTCTTACAGTCATCAGTTTTCGGTAAATGAGTATAACGAATGTATATGGAAGTACAAATCTGACACACACACACATTTATGAACAGTGTTGTCATAAATGTCAACACTACTAAGATTCTTACGTTAAGCGCTCATCAGCCTGTGTGTTAGTTCATTTTAGTTAGTCTCTTTATATCGGTCACTGGGAGATTATCAGAAATGAGTTAAGACTGAAACGTGTGTTTCCTAGTTTATTGTTGTTGGGATAATGTTTTCTTTCGACTAGTTATAGGCTTGTTACGTTTATTCATGTTTGTAAAATGTTATTAGAAGTTCGTGTAAAAGGAGTTACTTTCCTGTTTTGGAGACGTTTTATGTAAACACATCACTAATATAAAGAATATAAAACCAATAAAGAATAAACTTAAAATTAATAAATTTATTTCCAATATCAAATATGAAAACCTAAGAAAGTGTACAGAAAAAAAAATTGATTATATATATGTGTGTGTATGTGAGTGTGTGTATGTGTGTCAGTGTGTGTATGAATGTATGTATATGTCCGCAAAAGGTTCATCTTTAAGTTATTAAATTTAAGAAAGTTTAGAGTAGATGGCGCTGCGTCGACATTTCACTTGATTGCATTTGTAATTCGTGTACATTTAAGCTTAGTCTGTCTTCAATGTTTGACTTTTGTAATAGCGTGTTAACTAAGAACCGTTCCGTGTAACAGTGGCAAGATATTCCTATCGTGAGGAAACAGATATGATATTCACTTACGTCCGCTTAAATGGTAATGGACTCGAGGCTGCACGGCTATATCAGATTCCCTTCCCAGACCGAAAGCAGTCGAGTCATCCATCCTTTGCTGCTATTAATCGTCGCATTCCTAAGATAGGATACGGGGCATCATGAACTATGGATCGAGGAAGAAGGAGATCCGCTCGTAAGCCAAACAAAAAGAACTAATTCATATTGCCATAGAGGATCCAAGTACCAGCACGATTCAAGTGGCCCTCACATGTCGTACACCTCATAGTACCACACGGAGGGAACATCAAGTAAAGCCCCATCTATCATTATCATTTGCAACGTGGTTTTCGCCCTCTGATCACACCACGAGATAACTTTTTGCTGATGGTCTATTGCACAAATTGCCGGGTCCATTATTTGTCACTTTAGTCTTGTTTACATATGTGGCAGCATATGAAGAGAAGGAATAACAAATTTACACAAATAATATCTGTGGGTAGATGGGATCGGCATGGTACAAAACATACTAGACACCAGTATCAGTTTACGATTAATGTAAATGAATTTGTAGGTGACACCCTAGTAGTTCGATATGTTCTCCCAGTACGTCTTACAGGAACTGACTACAGGAATTTTATTTCGAACACACTTGGAAATTTGCTGAGGATGTAACCCTTTATAATAAAAAGATGCATGTGGTTCACGCATGATGGGGCCCGGCACATTTTAGTCACATTGTTTGCGATGCAATGCCTGATATCTGCCATGAAATTTGGATAGGAACGGAAAACCGGTTCCATAGACTGCATGTTTTGCCGAACTCAGTCCTTTAGATTTATATCTGAGGAGACAGCTAAAAAACGGTTTATGCAGCAAAAAAGTAATAATGCAGAAACGCTACATCTACGTGTCATAGGCGCATGCGTAACCATTTGCCACCGAGTGGGAGTATTTCAAAAGGGTCCGCAATTCAATAATCCGACGGTGTGTATGTTTGGGAAAGAAGCGGGGGACATTTTGAACATTTATTATCACTTGCAGCGTTGAGGTTCAACTATGATCTTTGGACATATGTTTATTTTTACATTTTAACTTGTTTCTT
>CAHIKZ030002651.1:0-15000 GCA_903632075.3 Acanthosepion pharaonis
GTTCTTTATGTCTTTCTTGACCTGCCTCAGCAGTTCACAGTAGTTCTTCTGTCAGACAAAATGAGGTCATTAACTGATTCGATCACCCAGAGACCTCCATTCTGTAAGCCTCCCAGGCCTGTCTTCACCCTCAACACTGCTCTGTCCTTCTTTAAACAATTTAGCCCACTTGTAGACATTTCTTTTTAGCTGAAACATGTGGCACCATACACAGTTGACATTCTCCTATGAATTTCAACTGGTTTGCACCCTTCAGCAACCAAAAACTTGATAACTGACCGCTGTTCAATCCTGGAGCATGCTTCTTGGTCGGACATCTTTCTTAATCGCCAAAACTCTCAAAGTTTTTTTTAATCTGCAAAAGAAATTAAATCCATGTGAAAAAGTAAAACAAAAGAAAAATAATAAAAAGTAAGCTTCTATCTATATTAGAAGTCCTTATACCGAAAAATTCACCTTATTTATTGAACGACCCTCGTACAATGCGACCCTTTTTCTGGGCATTACTAGTAGGCCTAACTTAGCTAAATATTGCTGCACTCTGGAATCATCCTGGACATATTTTAACTAACATAGCCAAATATTGGAGTACTCACTGAATCATCCTGGACATATTCTATAGAAAATAAATGGTCTTCATTCTTTTTTGCACAAAGCTATTCCAAAATGTTGAAAGATTTACATACAATAAATTTGTTATCTGTCTATATTTCTGAGATGAGGTATTAAGTACATTATTTAAATTATTCGGACTATTGTCCTCATCTTTGTCGCCATATTTATTACAACGTTTCGGCCGTTGTACGCTCCGGCCTTCTTCAGGTGGTTGGAATGTAGAACTGAACCCTTTATTTCCACTGTGCCATGTATCCTCAAGGAGTGTGAGTTCAATACCTGGTTAAGGCAGTGGATAACTTTCAGAGGGGATAACTGATAACTGACATCCATTAAAACATGGCACGTGGAACTAGAGCAGTCTACCCCAGTGAGCGAAATAAAGGGTCCAGTTCGATATTCCAACTACCTGAAGAAGGCCTGAACGTACAACGGCCGACACGTTGTAATGAATATGGTGACAAAGATGAGGACAATAGTCGGAATAATGTAAATAATGTATTAAATTTGTTTTCGTTCATACCTGATTTTTAACCTCTTCAAAAAAGTACTTGTGTATAGTGTCAGCCACTACGTTTGAGTAAAAAGACTGATGATAAAAATTCGCATTATACTTCAGTATATATGGTTGATATGTTTTGTTGATTTTGTTTATCGCTTTAACAAACTATGGCTTCTTTAATGTCGAAATCTAAATATTTTGAACACAATTTTATGATTGTAACTACAGATAAAATGTTTTGCTGATAATTTTACTATAAAAATGTATTTTTATACATTCAAAGTGTCTCGTTTTTTTTTTTATAGGGGGATATCTATGATAATTATTAGAATTGCAAAGAAAGTCGATAAAGAATTTAATAGACAAACTGTCACTGGACTCCAATAACAGCTTTCAGATTTATATTCGCCTGTAACTTAAGTTAATATAATATTTGGGCGGGAAAAAATCAAATTCTTTTTTATCTATTATCATTAGTAGCAATATTTACCCCTGATATTTATTGCTGCCATTTTTTTTTATTATTTCAGCCTTTGCTCATAAAATACTTTACTGCTGTTAAAATAGTCGTTTACGCTGCTGAATTGAAATGTTGAACGATGACTATTTGTAGAAAGGATATTATGATATTACGATATATATTTGTGTGAGTGAAGTGACAGTCTTGTAGCCGCATGGGATATCTTCTCGAACAGTAGATGGTTTGGTTTATTTTGTTTTAAGGCATATCAAACTCAGTGGGTTATTTAATACTGACATGATTTTTAGGATAGGTTCGTATGAATAGAATATGCATTATTTGTAAGAAATCAGTTTGTCGATCAGATTTCATTGACGTATTACTGTAAAGAGCTTTGTTTATTTGGTTCATTTTGATTCACGGTATATCAACCTCAGTGAGTTATTTAATGGCGACAAGATTTTTATTGCTGATAATATTTATTTTTAAAAATGTATTGCTCGCATTTTTTTCCAAAAAATGTATTGCTGGTAATGTATTTCTGGTAATATTTTTTCCATAAAGGTATTGGTGGTATTAAAACCTGTTTTTACACTTTCATAGTGTTTGGGCCCCAGTTTGGGGGTTAAATATTTTCCCATAGCTAAGACCCTAACAGATGCTACCACCTAGGGTCAGGTTGGGCCTGGGGACACCAGCAATTAAGAGGTGATTGTACGCTCCTTAAAACCATCAGATCAAAGGGTTTGTGGCCAGATATAGTTTATCGTCATACCCAGATCGCCTCATTGGGTGGGGAAGACTTAGCCCTCTGCAAAGGTGCCGTCAGCGTATTTTGAAGCCCCAGTGCAAAGAGGGTTTTTGTAATGCGGGTGATTTTTACTATAAAAATCTATTTTTATACATTAATACTGTTTAAACCCTAGATTGGAGGTAAGCTATTTGCCCTAAGATCCTAATCCTGATCATGGTGAACCTAGGAACAACAGCAATTAAGAGGTCATTCCTCGTTTCTCAAATCCTCCCGATCAGCGGCCTTGATACGGGATGTAGTTTATCGTCATACCCTGGACACTCGAACAGTAGAAAAGCATTAAATTATAAACAATACTGTACATTTAACAAAAATATATTTTTGCATATCTGTTTTGTTTGCTTAACATAATTTCAATTCCTTATTGGTCATTTAGTGCCGATATTTATTTTCTTAAGAGCATTAGTAATTTTTTTTTTTTTTTTTTTTACAAAAATGTATTACTAGTATTTTTTTCTTCAATAATTTATTACCGGCAATTTTTCTTTTACAAAAATGTATTTCTAGTAATATCATTTTTTTCAATAAAGACGTATTCCTCGTAATTCCTTTACTATTAAAATGAATTTCTGACACTTCTACTCTAAAATAAATATTTTGATATTTTCATAATGTTTTGACCCAAATTTGGGGGTTATCTATTTACCATAGTCGGGACCCTAACAAGTAATACCACCCCTGGTTATGGCGGACCTGGGAACAACAGCAATTAAGAGGTGGTTCCACGCCCTTCAAAACCACCCAATCAGAGGCCTTGCTGCTCGGTGTAGTTTATCGTCACACCCAGGGCGGACATTTCATTGCCTTAGCAAAACTAAATAGGAAGAATATAAAAAGATGTAAATGGAAGTGTGCTTACAGAGATATCCTTCTTCGTGAGTACGGTTTGTGAGCCTGTAAAGTTCTATCGAAGACATTGAGAGACTTATATAAGGAAGTGGTTCTTGTTGATTTTAACAAAGTTAAGGGCATTTCAGGGCATGTATATGCTGTTTTGTATACAATACGACACGTGGTTTGCTGGTACGAAGAAGTCCTTCGGAGGGGAAATGATACATGTCTTTTTACTATGGCAATATTAGCCGTTTCCCTATAAGGAAACATTTAGCATTCATTGACTGAGCAGCCAATACTGCTTACGGTTGAAATTTATAAAATCTTTCTTTTATAAAGTTTAAAATTAAGAGGTGGTTCCCGATCAGAATCCTACTGCCGGATGTGGCAGACGTGATGAGACAGAACCTGGGACGAGCACAACTATTTTGCGACTTGCCCAAATTTAAAAAAGAGCCCGTATTTGCTTAGCGTGTAAAGCTACTGCAGTTGAAATGAGGGAGAAAAAAAGCACTTACCGCTCTGGCGTAATCCGTCCTCGGCCAGATAGAAAAAAAGAATGAGGGGGGACTTGCATTGCATTTTATGCAATAAAGATGCAATGCATTATGGGATTGAGGGACGCAATGAATTATGAGATCGCATGAAGACGCAAGGGATTATGGGTATATGGACAAATATAAAAGCAACTAATTTTTCCCAGGAGGGGGTGTCTTTGAGTGATGTTCACGGTTGGCAGCTGGAAAAAGTCTGTTAGTGTGATTTTGAGACAGAACTCAAGAAGGAACGACTCGAGGTTGGAATACCAGTTGGCATAGCTTGAATTTACTCGCTGGTTGCTGTTTTCTTTTTATTTCGCACATCGTCATACCTATTTATTGCCTTAAATAAGTAAAACGCTGTGTACAATGCAACACACCTGGTTTCCTGGTGCTAAAATGCCTCCAAAGGGGAATCGATACACGTCTTGTCACTAAGGTATTGGTAAATATTTGCCCATAGCTGGAATCCGAACACGTTTTACCACCCCGGGTCATGTTCGAATTGGTAACAACATCAATTAAGAGGTGGTTGTATGCCTCTTCAAAACCTTCTTATTAGAGTCATTCTGCTGGATGTAGTTTATCGTCATACCCAGGACGGGCATTTTATTGCTTTAAATAAGTACAACGTTGTGTACAATGTTATACCTGGGTTTCTGGTGCTAAAACATCCTTCAAAGCGGAAGTGTACACGTCTTGTGACTTTGATATTAGTAATATTAAGCGTTTCCTTGCAAGGAAACATTGACCAAGAAGCCAGTACTGCTTTCGGTTGAAATTTATAAAATCTTTCTTTTAAAACGATTCTTTAGGATAACATTTTTGACAAGTCCAGTAGCTGATATCGCTTTTTTCCAGTATTAAGCTGGTTTCCTTCATAACCTTTTATTTAAAGTGGTGTAGAATTTTAACATCTTGGTTATGCCATTATTTTCCCTTCAAGTTATATGTGTCATCCATTTTAGATGTTGTTATGCTGTAGGTAAGGTGAGAAAAATAAAAAGACACTTTGCTTCTTTTTTTTCTTTTAGAGTTCTTCTTGACAATGCTATAAAGCGGTCGATAGTGGCATTCCCTTGGTAGACAAGCGTGGCAATCCAAAAATCTCCATCTCACGTCGCGTAGTCCCATTATTCAGGCCAAGGAAAAGGCTGTATGTTATTTGGATACTGTCTCTAAATTATTGGTACTTCAGGTTAACTTTTGTCTTCTCTACACACGCATACATACACGGGATAATAAGAGCTAATGTTTTAAGATGCATACCAATAACATTTTTTATATCTTTTTGATTCTTATTTTTACACAAACCATTTTCTGCGTTCCTGCTCAGTAAACTTGAAATAGTCGGGAAGGATATTAGAATAATCAAGAACGTAAACCGCCAGCATAGAGACAGAAAATGAGTTCAGCAGTTTTTGCTTTGTTTTTGTTTTTTTTGTTTTTTTAAGCGTTTCACCCCAAGCAAGGCGGGAAGCCACTAGGACGCAAGGGGTTACAGAAAATTTGGAGCAAGATCAGATAGGAGTGATAGAGGAAAGGATGAGGAGAAGGATAGTGGATAGATCAAGGCAACTGGAGATGTCGATTGACATTACATTTGAATAGCTGGAGATTATAGCTCACAGGGAAACTGGAATAGGGAAGGGAGTTCCACAGGCGAGAGGTGCGAGACATGAAGCTATTGGAGTAGAAGAGACGGCCACATTTAGGAGCTTCGACAGTGAAAACGTGAGAACGGGATGCCAGCCTCGTAGGGCGCTTGAACTTATGATGTCTGGGAACCAGCGAATGCAGCTCCTCGGAGCAATTGCCATGAAAGTATTTGTAAAAAAGACAGAGAGAGGCGACGGCGCGTCTCTGAGAAAGTGACTGTAGACGAGATGACAGAACAGGGCCAATTATATTGCATATCCGCCTATCAAGAACCCCGAGGCAAACAGAAGGGGCTCCTGACCATATATGGCAGCAATGCAAAGACAAGGTTATGTCTTCTTACTGGACTTAATCAACCTATACACCAAGGTAATTCCGAGAAAATTAGAAGTCCTACCAGGATACATTATTGGCGGCCACCATCTAAACGATATAATATATGCAGATGACACAGTGTTGATAGCAGACACGGAAAGAAAACTACAAAAGCTTCGACAGAAATTAGCGATGGAAGAATGAAAGAAAGAACTAAGGACAGAGCAGCCACGGTTCTCGACCATAATTTGTTCTAAACCGAATTCTTCGAGAATCGAATCATTTTTCCCATTACAATTAATGTAAAAAAAATTTAATTTGTTTCCAAACAGCAGATGAATGCTTATTTACATGCTTACCCTATATATTTTTTGTATAAAAATGTTTATTCAAACAGTAAATAACATACAAAAGTGTAAATGAAAAAGAAAATATAATAGAAGTAAATTTAACATAACAACACTATATTACGTACGTACCTTTATGTGATGGCATAAGTGAATGGAGGTGAGGGAGGGGAGGAGTTATTTCTCTGAAGTGGAGAACCCTTCCATCAAAATTCTAGTAACTGTCTTTCGGGGGCTGGGGTCCCTTCTCTGTCTTTTTGGCTCGGGTAAACCTTTCTCTGGGGTTTCTAATTCTTTTTTTCTTTCAGTAAAAACATGTCCAATGTTAGTTGTTTTTTGCCTGCGTTGTAACATTTTTCTAAAATGAAACATGATTGTCGTTGAATAGGTTTACTGCCCTATTTGCTACCACAGTAGAATAAAATTAGATGCGAAACGCACAGCACTCGAATGTGTGCAACACAGCGGTCGACTCAGAAATGATTCCATACTGGTTAATTCGGTTCGGCAATGTTACTCGATAACTGAGGCATTTTCATCTCGAATTTTCTGTTCGAGAACCGATTTGTTCGACATATGAGCTATTCGAGAAACGAGGTTGCTCTGTATAAACTACAAGAAAGAATAAATGGTTATCAAAAAAAGGATGAGTCCAAAATGAAAATTACAAATTGGGAATACCAAAATCAAACAGAAACAAGAATATAAATATCTTCGAAGATAGGACGAAAAAATGCGACACTGAGATCCAATAACATATTAGAATGGCCAAAGATGCATTCCAGAAGCTAAGAAAAGTATTAAGGGACAGGAAAAATCGTTAGAAACAAAGAAAAGAGTACTGAACTATTACGTGATATATTTCTTCCTGTATAGCAGCGAATGCTGAACAATCTCCTCAAAGATGAAGAGACTTGAAGCAATAGAAATGTGGTTCTACAGAAATATGATGTGGATACCAGGGCCTTTGAGTAACGACGTGGTTTTAGAGAAAATGTAAACAAAAAGGAAGCATCAGGAAGAGGCAGTTGAGATTTCCGGGGCACATAATGAGTAAGGATGGCTTGGAAAATCTGTTACACACAGGACAGATTGAGGAAAATACGAACAGAGGAAAACAGTGAGTAACATGGTTGATGAACTTAAGTAAATGGATGGTAGAACAGGGTTTGGGAGATATAACAAAAAGACAAATCTTACTAAGAGCTACAAACAACAGGAAGATATGGAGGGCCATAATTACCTACGTTCTGAAGGGACACAGCACATTAAAAAAAAAGAATTATGTAATTTTTTCAATGTTATTTGAATACAGCAAATATTTTTACCGTTGTGTTTTATGGCTTTTTGTAGCTCTGTTCTTCCACTGCATCTCCTGTTTATCGTTTTATATTATTGACTGATTTCTTTTTGATGAATAATAGGATTAAAATAAATGAAAATAACAATGAAAATAACAAACCAATACTAATTATGAACAGATTTTTACGTTTGAACTTATGCTGTTGATTAAATAAAATTCATGAATTATTCTGTAACTCAAACTAATCTTATGTAATTTCCGCGTCTTTATATTTCTAGTCTAAAATATTCTGCATATAATTTCTAATCTCTACAATTAACATCCTACACCCTCCTCCTTAAGAATAATAATTCAAAAACCTATTTCTTTTTGCTTGGGCTCTAACACAGACTACTGCAGCTTTATAGAAAAGACGCATATCAACACCTTATGGGTCATTTAATGCCGGGGCTTCATTTTCTTGGAAGAATTAGTAATATCTTTTACAAATATATTACAAGTAATTTTTCCGTCAAAAGTGTATTGCTGCATGTAACGAGGTAAATAGCAGGACAGCCTTGAGAGGCAACCGGTTTAGGAGAAAGCAACTCTGAATTCAACATCAATATATAGCTCTGGCGTAACACATACAATAGAGCTAAAGAAAGGACCGTTTGATCCCGACTACGGACGACAAATCATGATGACGTCTACTACAGAAATGGATTCTTATATTTTCATAATGTTTTGAACCAAGTTTACAGGTTCAATCTTTGCCCATAGCTGAAATCCTAACAGGCGTTACGACCCCGCGTCAGGGTGAAACTGAAAACAGCAGGAAATAAGAGGTGGTTTCATACTCCTCAAAACATTACGATCAGAGTCCTGCTGCCGGATATAGTTTATCGTCATACTCAGGACGAGCATTTTGTTGCCTTAAATAAATACAATGTGACACCTAGTTTTCTGGTGCTAAAAAGTCCTCCAAAGGGTATGAGATATACGTCTTGTCACTGTGGTATTAGTAAATATTTTCCCATAGCTGGGATCCTTACAGATGCTACCACCCCGGGTCATGTTGGAATTGGTAACAACAGGAATTAAGAGGGTGTTCTATGCTCCTCAAAACCTCGCGATGAGAGTCCTACTGCTGGATATAGTTTAACGTCATACCCAGGTTGGACATTTTATTGCCTTAAATAAGTACAATGGTGTGTACAATGCGACATCTGATTTACTGGTACTAAAAAGTCTTACAAAGGAGGAAGTGATACACGTCTTGTTACTTTGGTATTAGTAATATTAGGCGTTTCCTTACAAGGAAACTATTGTAGCATTCGTACGGACGATAATTCACATAAATGCAGTAGTAAATACTGCATGTTAGTCTGCAGTTTGAGATTCATTGTGGATTTCACTTGACACACTTCTGCCAGTTGATTACTTCTACGCGCCGCTGGCGAATCTTATATGTGTTTTTCGTGTCCTAAGTATTATCATTCATTACCAACCTTCGTTTGATTATTCTATTCAGTAACCTTCCCTTGGTTACAACAGAAATATTTGCTATCCATTGACCGAGCAGCCAATACTGGTTTCGGTTGAAATTTATAAAATCTTGTAAAAGATTTTTTTAGGAAAACATGTTTCTCAAGTCCAGTAGCTGTTACTGCGCCTTCCAGTAATATACTACAGCCTCCTCCTTAAAAATCATCATTCGAATAACTATTTCTTGGGCCCGAACACAGACTATTACAGCTTTATAGAAAAGACGCAATTCTCTCTCTCTTAGAATTTCCTCACGTTAATAATACAAAGGTTTTTCAAAGTCACAAGAACTTCCATTTTCATTGATTTAGTGTCTGTACTTAACAACCCCGATGCATTTACACTGTTCTCAAAGACAATATAAATCTCCTTTCTAAATAAATATTTACAGCGCTATACAATTTCTTTCTTTGTGCATATATTTGCCACATTCATTATTAAGTCCAGGATATAGACAGAAAGAGTTGTGGAGTTTTTGAATACAGTTATTTATTAAATGAATTATATTTCATCTTCTGCAATTTCGTATGCGTGTCTTTCAGAAGGAAATTGTTCTACCAATAATTTGTAATTTCCACACAAACCTCAGTAGAAAAGATTCGTTATGTACAAATGAAGCAGAAAAGACAGGTGTAAAAAGAAAAGCTGATAATGAGAATGTAAAAGAGAAAATGGGGCAGAAATCCGGAAACAATTTGAATAGGAAAGATAAAAGAAATAAGGTGAAGAAGAAAAAGAATAAAGAGACAACGTGTAAAAGAGGAGGCGTTTTGAAAAAAGAATGAAAGAAAGCAAACAGTACCGTAAATAAATATAGTTGGTTGGTGGATTTTACTTAGCAACACATCAACCTCTATGGGTTCTTTAATGTCGAAATCTAAATATTTTGAACACAGTTTTATGGTTTTAACTACAGATAAAACGTATTGTTGGTTATTTTTCTTTAAATGTATTGATGGTAATTTTACTATAAATATATATGGTTGGTAATTTTTCATATAAAAATGTGTTGCTGGTATTTTTCTTATAAAAATGTATTTTTATACTTTCATTGTGTTTTGTCTTTGTTTGGGAGTTCATTATTTGCCCATAGCTGGGAAGCCCAGCAGATGCTACCACTCAGGGTCAGGTTGAACCTTGGAACAACATCAATAAAGAGGTGGTTCCACACTACTCAAAACCTACAATCTCCCGATCAGAGGTCTTTTAATGTAGTTCATTGTCACATATCCAGGACTGAAAAGAGAAAAAAGAAGAGAGAGAAATTTGGAAACTTATAATGAAAGAAAACACTTCATACGTACGCCCCGTAATGCTTTGTACTCTTCACACAATGTTATGTACAAAAACTTACAATAATTCTTTGTGTTTTATCTTGATCCCATCACCAACTTTGAAGGGACCTATATAATTTTACTGGCTTTGTCTTCTAAATCGTATTGTTTGAATTTCCCAAATAAGTCTCACCCTTTACCGCAACCATTAGGTAAAGCCACTGTGGCTCTATATTCATTACGAAAAAAAAGTCAGTTTTAAACACCATTTCATAAATTTTACACATTTCTCTTTAAGAAGTTTATATAGAAGTGATAGTTCGTGTGTTATACTCTCATCAGCTTTTCATAATATGCTGCAATATTTCTGTTTATATTCGCGATATAAACTTCTTGCGGTCACTTTATAACATACTAAAACTTGAATTCGGGCGCATCGGCATGGTGTAATGATTACCAAGCTGGCCTTGTTACAACTGAATAGCGATTTCGATCCTCACTGGGCGCCCCATACTTTCGGCCACGTGCCACATCTAAGCCTCGCTTAGAAAATCAGTGCTAAAATTTAAATTGAATATTTTTAGAATAATAAAATGTTACATCATTTGACAAAATCTTTTAATGTATATATTTATACCAAATATTTTCTGGTATTTGGACAAAATGTTCTTGCATGAGGCAGCTGTATGAAGTGGCATCCAACCCTGGAGACTTAAGTCAAGGAATGACTTCTATGCATTATAAACACGAATCTTGCTGATTTTTATACTATTGTGGAGCTTACAGTCATATGTTGAAACACCGGTTCTCGTACGATCACTAAAGATAAGCAATGTCACGCCTGATCACTACTTAGATGGGTAATCGCTTTGGAATACTAGCTAATACCAGCTTACGCGCAAATACCCTTAGAAAAGGTACGAATCCATTACTTCTGTCCCCAGAAATGGGTTATTTAGTAGAACTTGTTTTTTTTTTTAAATGACTATTATTTTCTTCAAAACATTTTTACAATCTAAAAAATATTTTCTGTTTTTAAATAACCTGCAGCGTGTTGATACACCGTAAAAAACAAAAAACAATCAATTAACTACAATGTTAAATCTAAGATCGATTGTTACCTATACAATATATCCTCATTATCTACATCTCTTATATCCATAAAAAAAATCCTATTCAGTAACTGTCTACCTTGAGTAGCACTTGAACCTTGATTTGAATGAACATTAGCTACATTATCTTATCCCTCCGGCTAAGGATTAATTGGTAGGACTTTTATCAGTAAAACATCATTTTATCTGCTTTAAAACTCTTAAAATTTTAAAATATTTTCTGACTTTAAAAACCTGCAAAAGGTCGATAAACCGTAAAAAACAATCAATTTTACTGCTTTAACAAACAAGGATAAAAACACTCCATATATGATTAATTAATGATATTGTTGTATGGGCATGAGAGAAGAGATAAAGAAGAGCAGATTCCGAGGATATGTAGGATATATAATAGTTCATCCCGGACTTTACGAGGTTAAGATCGAAGTGATGGAAGAAGCATCTGTTCGGGTGTTTCTTCATAAAGTAACAGTTCTTGGGTAAAAAAAAAGCTGTCCGAGGGAAACATCGCCTTTACCACTGGAATACGATGAGAATGCCGATGATTCAATCCTGTCTGTGTTGCACGGCAAGTTCTAGCTGTGGAAGTCGGAACTAACGAATGTAGGTCATTTGAACTTTTGCCATGGGAATAGCGATAGAGTAACGAGAGGCTAGCAACGTTTCGTCTTTGAGAAAGGAATTGTGAGGTGGAAAATATTTCATCATCCACGAGGCCATGCAAACGCTTTTGAACTCTCGAGGCCGGGAAGTAAGAATATTCCATCTTTGGTTTAAATCTGATCTTGGCAGAATAGTCCGGTATTTTCTGGAACGATCAAGAATTCGGTTATTTTTACAGCATGTTTTGCAACGGTTCATATCTACAAGTTCCACGAGTTTGGCATTAAATTGAGCCCTAACAGACCTTCAAGGCTGGAAATATTCATTGAAACTACAACCGTACATCGTAACTTGGGGGAAATTCAAGAACAACTCGGTGTTGATAAACTGTTACTAGCTTGGTTTTGGAGGTTTGGAGAGTTTAAAACTTAAATCGAAATGGGAGTGTCCTGTTCGCTCTTTATTAAATCAATCGGAATTTGCGGCACAGAAGACGCAAAGAGGTTGCCGCTATCTGTCGTCGTCGGACGCGTCCAGCGACGTACCAGATCCGCGTAAATGTACGCCGAGAACGACGACAACTGTAGCAGCCACTGAATTCATTCGAACGTGGCGAACATCGTATACGAGAAAAATTAAACCACCCCGAAAACTACAACAGATACATTTGACATCCTAACACTGCTGGATAGAGCAACGTTTAAGCTACAAAACTATTTTTTCACAGCCACATCTAGTGGTTAAACATTTTCCATAGGTTCTTTATTTCGTAGGATGACAGATGTGCAGGACCTGCCTGAACATAGCTTCTCGCATACATCTCTATGCTCTCATGCAGTGTTTGCTTTCCATAAACAGGTTTCGGGGAATCTCAAGGATGTATTTTTCCTCATGGGGAAATTCAATGACTCACATGTTTCGCACACGCTTTCATGTCTGACGCTATTTTGTCACGCTACTCTCTATAAGAAAGGAAAAATATGGGTTATTGTTGGGATGGTTCATCTTCGACTGTCATTCCAGCCTCTGATGTGATGTGCCAACATAATAAAATAAACGTTCCTTTCGGAGTATTTGGTGCAAAGGATATTTTGCTGATAATCTAGTTTGAGATCTTTTTTTTTCTCTAGGAGAAAGTCTTTCCTCTATTCCACAAATTAAGTTTAAAGAGATCTGCCTGCGCTGACTGAATTTGCCAGAGAAAAATGGGTGTTACCTCGTGATCGAAAACGTACACTCTGCATGTACTGAAAAACAACCAACCGATGAGAATGGTTACATAGCTTTAAATTAAATTAGCAACTGATTTCGCAACAAATTCCCCACTCAATCATCTAATTCAAGAAATACTTTTTCATCCCTCTGATTGGAAATCGATGACACAGAATTGATTCTGAAGTTGTGAGCGCGAAGAACGCGATGAATGTGTCTCTTTGTCAAATATTTCACAGAACTATGCGCCACATTCGTTCAAGATACGGACGATCATGACTCACCAAAACTACCTATCACTTGTGGCTATTAACAGTATTTCTATTTTTCTTGAGGATCTATCTATTCACACAAGTTCCTTCGGTAAGTGGCTCGTTGCTTTCCCCTCTCTAATATCTTCAATAAGCCCTGTGAGGCTTATGTTTTCTAGTAGCCAATTCCTCGTTATTTTTCTATGGAATTCATATAACGTTAATCTTAAAAAGAGAAAAACACTGCCGAAGTTGAAAGTTTTGGTTTTCAGTCAGGCATACAATGGCGAAGATATGCAAGAAAAGCTTGATGGACAGGGTAAATATAATTAAGTTATAGCTGAAACGGTTGTTAGTATCAAACAAAAAGAGTTATTGATTTTCAGTTTGATAATGGTCAAAAGATATATTGACGCAACGAACATGAGTAGGAGTCGAGGTTATTTTTGGATACTAATCATTTCCATTTTATCGAAAATTCTGGTAAATTGCAGTGACTTTTGCCCACGTCGACAACTAATTAAGTCAATGGTCATATCAACTCGCATCAGAATCGAGCGTGATTTGGCAATTCTAATCAGTGTCATATTCTCTCATTATTGCCATAAATTGAAACCAAATATCTTCCCCCTTCAAATCAACTGGACGCTTATTGGCTACCAGACAAAGCAAAATATTTGGCTATGTCTTTACGAATTTCAGAAGTAAAGAAAAACGACCGCCGATTTTTTTTATCTGCTTTCTATGACATTGTATAGCATTTCTGCTGATTTCATATTATCTTTCTTTTAACTTCCTAAACATAGACAGACTCTAACTTGCGCACTGAAGCAGCACCTTGCACTTGTAATTGCTTAGACTATTGTAGAATTTGTGCTGCCGACGGAAATTGGAATACGCCATCTCCATCAACTTAAAAAGGGCAAATAGGTTTCTAAACAGGGCCACTTGTAGATTCGGGAGTAAACCTGGCTAATATCTGTTTTTGATACTAGCGTAAAATAATACCTATGTCTATCTTTTCAGCTCTAATGTAAAATTTAGACATTTATCTATAGTTTTACTGCAGTCAACCCAGACCTACGTCAACCGTATTTTAGTGTAGTATCCAACTGGACCTAGTCGGTACTAGTATACTTTTACATCCCAGTTGCTTACTCCCATGCTCACTCTGAGCAAATTAGTGGGCCTGGATGAATAGTAGAAATCAATGTTTGTCTTTGCACGGAGACAAAATATTATATAACTAGTGTATGAAGAAAAATATACAGAAAAAACAAACAAAAATCTTAATATGCAATTATGCTGTATTAATGTTAATATAAAGTCAACGTCGGACGTTTCGGTCTATTTTAGAGCATCTTCAGGACATTTTCATTAAACATAATTAACATTAGAACATATAAAATGTCCTGAAGATGGTCTAAAATAGACCCAAACGTCCGACGTTGACTTTATATTAACATTAATACAGCATAATTGCATATTAAGATTTTAGTTTGTTTTTTTTTCTGTATATTTTTCTGCATACTGTCGGATCTATATCCATATATTTGCTTACATAACTAGTGTATCCGTGACGTCAAAATTGACGGCAAGAAGGAATGTATTATAAGTAATGCAAATTATATTC
>CAHIKZ030002651.1:20000-40000 GCA_903632075.3 Acanthosepion pharaonis
TATTTTCATTTTTGCGTAGTTTAGACGTCTATTTATCCATCGCAACCTTTATATAAAAAAGTGAACATAAAAGTCAACATCCAGTCGACACTTTTATATTTACATACGTTCTATACCTTACATTTTTTATGAGTTAATGCGCTCAATATCACTAATAGAGCGTATATCTCCACTTTTATATTTACATACCCTTTATATACCTTGAAACTATATTTTATCGTACAAATATATATATATATATATATATATATATATATATATATATATTAAGAAATGGACAAAGTCTGACAATTTATTTATTAAAACACATTTTATGTTTAACGTTCTTTTTATAGATACAAGTATTTAAGTAAATGCTCTGTTTATAATAAACAGTATTAAATAACATTTACCGGCCTGAATGTCCGAGAAATTTTCATAGAAAATATTCGTCCTTTGACAGGATTCGAACCTGCATCCTATACGGAACCGTCATTTACTTTACGCTGACTAATGATGAATACAAAATATTTGTTTATAAGCAGTAAAATTCGACCTTGCCTACCGAACGCATCCAATACCGAATGAGGCCGAGAGACATTTAAGGCACGTCAGCGTAAATGACGGTTCCGTATAGGATAAAGGTTCGAATCCTGTCAAAGGACGAATATTTTCTATGAAAATTTCTCGGACATTCAGGCCGGTAAATGTTATTTAATACTGTTTATTATAAACAGAGCATTTACTTAAATACTTGTATCTATAAAAAAGAACGTTAAACATAAAAATGTCTTTAACATATATATATATATATAGTTAACTCGTTTAATGTTTTTAAAAACTTTGGAAACATTGACACGCGCCTCGTAATAAAGACCAAGATAAAACGAAAACAGTGATGTACAGGTTGTACAATGGTTACAGACTCGGAACGTGAAATCCGCAAACCGAGTTCGAATTCTGGTCGCGATCATTACATTCACTTGGGAAAGGAATGCATCCATCCATTCTGCCTCATCTTTAGGTTAAATAGCAGGGAAGACTTGACTCTATAGCCTTGATTGTTAACCCGTATAGGATAACACCAACTGAATTCAAAACCGTTCGCGCCTCGCCCCGTAACTAAGTTTTGTTCAGCATAATTGCAGTATAAACCGCAGGTTGGCTCTGTGGTTTTCGAAGAGATATAAAGAGGACTGAGTAGATCAGCATAGCCAAAAACGATCGGGCATACTGAAGATGACAGATGATCCAAATTTGCAGTATACCTTTAAGCCGAAACATCTCTGATGATGGCTGAACGCGACATAGATTAAGCGGTGTCAGTAGGAATATTATTTTTTGATATTTATATCAACCTGAACGAGTAAGTCTACATGTTATGTAATGGATGGCATATGAGAAATTTCAGATTAAATTTATATTAGGTTCTTTTAAAAAGAAAAGAAGGAATTTTAGCAACACTAGAAATTACTAGCATGTCGGCTAACTTGTCATCCAATCGCCAAACAACAGACGTTATTCTGTGAATAGCCTTTTAAAATCGACCCCTCAGTGAGAAAGGTCAACACGGTCAGCAAGGGCACACCATATTTCCACAGCTGAATGCGACCAACCAGGGCTAGTTATAATTAGGTCGGGAATCTGATCCGCAGAATGAATAAATAAATAACGAAAGACCTCCGATTCGAGATGGTTCGAGAGAAATCTGGTCCTTTCTAGAAGGCTCTATGTGATTCTCGAAATCTCTCGGGACGCATCTGGCGAGTAGTCTTCTCTGAGGACGTTAAAACTGGAGGAGGAATATTGTAAGCGAAGCGTGCGTGCTGACCCGTGGGTTGGCCGGTTGCGGACGGAATTAAGAGTCGCCGATGGTATTTCTTTCTCTCACTTGACAATTCACACGAACAGAAGAATAAACTAGGGAGAAATTAATTGACGTAGTCAACAAATTTGCGTCCGCGCGTTTTTTTGTTTTTTGGGGGGTTTTTTTATAAGATGCAGCAACATAATTCAATATTGTGTGTGTTTTTTTTATGCCATGTGTGGCATTTTTTACATGCACTGAAAATCGGCATTCGAAGTCTTGGCGTTTATTTAAGTTAGAACTTGTACCGCTGGCAGAGATGGAATACACGAACACCTCAGAAACGAAGCTGGCTCAACACAATTTATGAACTTTGACTTTAGCCAGCAGTGATAGTAGAAAGTACATGTTTGCGGCAATCTGTCTATAAAAATAAATCGGCATTCGAAATCTTAGTTTTAAACGGGGTTCGATCACCGCCAACTTGGTAGAAGGAAAAGAATGGGCAACTATTTCACCAACCAAGACGATCAGACGCCGCCTGTTATTTTATCTGTCTGCGGCTGTCATTTGATTCGATTAATTTCCTATAGATTCACTCCCCCAGATTCCCACCCGCTTTCTCTTCGGCTCTGATTACGAAATTATCGATTTTCTTTTCGCAGCTGACAAAGTTGGTCGTGTGTGCTTTGCAAGACATCACCTCTGACCTCTCTCTTCTAAGATTTTTTATTTTCTTTATTTTTAATAATAATAATTATAATAATAATAATAAACAAAATGATTAACGTAATTTTCTAATATTTTTTAACAGCGCTGTTTTTTTCATTACAAGACAAGCAACATTTGTACGAAGATTTATAAATTAGATTTATTTTTTTATACTAGAAAGAAATGTTTAAACTATAACTTGCAAAAGGCAGACATTCTGTGGAAATATTGTTTAACGTTGTCAAACACTGTATTTTTCTTGTCTTTTAATTTCATTAAATCGCTCTCTACTCTTAACTGTTAATAATAATAATAATAATTATAATTATAATAATATCATTATCTATGTAAAATGTGTGTGATCGTAGCTTTTTTTTTCATCTTTTTCATTTTTACAAAAATAATCAGTGGAAGATGTCACGGCGCCATTTCCGACGTTAGGTCTCTGGTTGGGACCCGGAAGTAAATGTGTATACAACAAAAACCCAAGAAGAAAAACCATAGACTAGTATCTTCAATTTTTTTCCGTTTCCCATGATCTTCGTTAGTTCTCCACTCCTCTCACCAGTATTTTCTATTTAGTTCATCCCCATGTTTTAATCAGTCCCCCTTACTTCCGTTTTTCATGTTTAGGTTCCCAGTTCAGTTAAAAAGCGCTTCTGTCCGTCTTCAAATGTGCCCAATGAATCACTTTACTCCCAAGCTCTGACTTAAATCTAATCCAATAAAAAAAAATACCGGAGTCGTATGATAATAGAATAAAAAACAAAAAAAAATTCCTTTTTACACACCGTTTTTTTTTGAGGGGGTCAGTTTTTCTATTCTTATTGATTTTTTATTTATTTATTTATTTTTGTATCGTCCTAAGATAAGCATCGTTTTGATTGATTTCTTGCTTTTAGGGCTTATTAACCATTACTTAAAGCTAGAAAATATTTCCAATTCTGAGCCATTATCCATTACGACACCCTTAAAGCACCCGACCAAAGCCAACCGGTGACCCATCTAGGTATTGACCAGACTCAACATCTCTTAACTTTAGTGAGAACCGATGTTTCAACGTGAAATGGTTGTAAGACACATTTTTCTTATTTCTGGTGAGATTTAAAAAATAAATTGTCCAATATAAATTGGATTATAAAAGAAATGAGAGATTAACATGTCCTTTTTCACATCATCCACCGGCCTAATTTTAATACTCTTGAAACAATTACAGCAGCGGATTAACAAGAATATTTACACTAACCAGGAATAAAATTGAAACCCCTTGAATAGATATTTCGGTTTACTTAAGAATCAACCTTCAGGCAATATGGTAATGGTATTGGCGAATTTATCGGTTTACCTGGAAAGAAACATTCAGCATTCATGGCGAGTGCTACTCGAATCACGCTTTTCTTCACTACCTAGCCATCAGGCTAAGATCAAAATGTAGTATCTGTTGGCCTCCTCTCTAATCGACATCGCTTAAGTGAGAATCGATGTTTTAATTTGAAATGGCTGTAAGACACATTTCTCTTATTTCTCGTGAGATTTTTAAAAGACGAAAGTACTCAGACATTGGATATTTTATACTTAAGAAGAACAAATAGAAAAAATATACAAAATATAGAAGAAATAATAATAAAAACCATTAAAATCTTCTTTTTTTTATGTTTGTATAATCAGACTTGTGTCCGTCCTGGGTATGACAATAAACTACATTCGCATCCTGGGTAAGAAGATAAATCAGCAAGGTCTCTGATCAGGAGGTTTTGAGGAGCGTGGAACCACCTCTTAATTGCTGGTGTTCCCAGGTCCACCGTGACCCGGGGTGGTAGTACCTGTTAGGGTCCCAGCTATGGGCAAATAGATAACACCCAAATTTTTGTAAAATAGGTTTTAATACCAGAAATACTTTGTAATAAAAAATCATTACCAGCCATAACTTTTGAAGGAAAACTTATCAGCAATAATTAAAATTTACAGTGAAACATATAATGTTAGATTTTGTAGATTTTGATCTAGTGCAAACAAAATATTACCAAGTGAGTAATTTAAAAAAAAAACAACATTTTATGAAAATAAAACCATCCAAGATTTTAAATTTCCGAAATGAAGTTGAATTGTACTCAAAAATATGAGTAATTGAAAAATGGTTCAAATATATATGTATGCACCCACACCGTTTTTACCAAACTATCGCTATGAATCTATTTCAAAAATTTTGTTGGCATTAAATGAACCACTGGGGTTGATATGCCATAAAACAAAACAACCAACCAATTAACCAGACTTGTGTAAACGAATAATAACTAATGTGTATTGATGTTTATCTGACGTGCTCGCTGACTATTCATGTGGTGGCTGTAGGCTTTTGTCTTGGTTATTTAAGATTAATAATTAAAAAAAAAGTCTTTCTCGGTCCTCTCAGGAAGTAAACTCGTCGTCTGGTCGAATAGTCGAACTACTACACTGTACTGCCTGTTTACAGCTAAAGAAAAGGGGTTGACAAATATTCCTACGGAATGTAATTTAAATTCTGTAATTGTAAATAGTCACGTTAGAGAGGAGCAACAAAGAAAAGTAACTGAATTCTTTATCGACGCCTCGTTTGTAACTCTTCAAATGAAGAGATATAAACGAGTGAAAACGTGAGTTCTTCATAAAACTAAATAAATTGAATCTGAACAGACGACTGATGTCCGACAGAATTTGTCAATTTGTCGAGCGTTGGACATAAAAAAAAATACTTGCCTGTTTAGGCAGTGCAAATTTTTATTCGACGCAGCAGTTACTTCAGCTCTTAGGAAAAAAATCACAAAACTTTTTGAATTAGTTTATAGACTTTTGTATTAGTCGATTCCGAATATAGATTGGCTAAATTATTTATTTATATTCCATTTTTTGTTTATTTTTAACAACAGCAGTAAATATATGGAGGAAAAAAAAATTTCAGAGAAAAATTAGTGAGTTCCATCCTCAATGAGTTCTTCTAGATGTTCTTACAAGCGGTTATTACAGATTGGTTGGTGCAATCTTCACCGAGTTCTTCCATCTTGTTCTTAGAAATTTCTGTTACAGTGTAGTGAGTACATTCCTCAGTGGTTATTACATATTTGTGACCTTGTGCCAAAATTAAGCAACGCTAATTTTTGGTACCCATTGTTTCCACAAAAGGATCGTACCAAATGTGATTCTACGAAATGAGTCTGAGAATATCATAGACTGCACATGTGGGCAACATCGAAGTTTTACAGAAAAAAAAGGAAACAAAAAGAACAGAGACAGACAGTTGAAACTTGTAGAGCACACAAGTTGCGTAAATGAGTTTAGACAATTTGATTCTCACGGGACATATTAAAGTCAAGAGGGACAGAGAAAAGCAACGCATAACTTACCTACATGTGTAAATGGATGGTAGAACAGCGTTTAGGAGAGGCAGCCAATAGACAAAACTTTACTAACAGCTACAAAGGACGGAAAACTGTAGCGAGCCATGAAGAGATTCAACACATAAAAGAAGTGTTAACTGACTTCAATATATATTGTGCACAAAAATATAGTTTTATCACATTATGACTTCGATGCTGGCGTATATTTACTTTTATTGAAAAAAAAGTCTTTAGACTACCATCTTTATTATAAACGCTATTGCATCAGCCTACAATCAGCTCAAAATATGACAAAATGTCTGTCCTATTAAAATTGAGATTTGTAATTTTTAGAATTAAATCTTTTTTTAGGCATACCTTCTTCTGAATACGGAAAATTGCGTGATGCTTGAATGTATTTTTTTTTTTCATTTATTCATTCAAAAATGACTTTTCATGTCTCCTAATATTAGACAGACAGATAGATACTGTTTAGAATATCCAATACGAAAAAGAAAAAAATAAGCGTCTCCTTTTAAAAATAAGTAATGAAAATTATGACATTTACAAATATCTATGCTTTCTTTTTTTTTCTTCTTTTTATTAATTTAGAAAATATGTTTATAGCGACATAAACGCTCAAAGCGAAAATCGTCTTAACGATTTGAAGTCATTTAATATTTTTTTTCAGTTCATTTTTCAATTAAGCAATTAAAGATTAACATGTCCTTTTTCACATCATCCACCGGTTTAACTTTAAGACTCTTGAAACAATTACAGCAGCGGATTAACAAAAATATTTACACTAACCGGGAATAAAATTGAAACCCCTTGAATACAAGTATCAGTTTACTCAAGAATCAACCTTCAGGCAATATGGTAATGGTAATGGTGAATTTAACGGTTTACTTAAAAAGAAACATTCAGCATTCATAGCGAGTGCTACTCGAATCACGCATTTCTTCACTACCTAGCCATCAGGCTAAGATCAAAATGTAGTATCTGTTGGCCTCCTTTCTAATGGTAATGGTAATATTAGCCGTTTCGATGAAGGAAACATTCGACATTCATTGACCGAACAGTCAGTGCTATTCGAATCCCGTTCCTCTTCATTCCCTCGCCACCAGGCTAATATGAAAGTGCAGTATGTGTTCGCCTCATCTCTGGCAGTAATGATAATATTAGCCGTTTCCATGAAAGAATCATTCGGAGTTCATTGACCGAACAGCCAGTGCTATTCGAGTCACGCTTTTCTTTACTCATCAAATTGGGATCAAAGTGTAGTATCTGTCTTCAGAGTATTCGAGTCACGCTTTTCTTTACTCATCAAATTGGGATCAAAGTGTAGTATCTGTCTTCAGACTATTTGAGTCACGCTTTTCTTTACTCATCAAATTGGGATCAAAGTGTAGTATCTGTCTTCAGACAGACAAACTACATTTTATCACTCCACTGTGCTTTTAGACAGAGCACAATAGATAAATGAGAGATGCCTTAACCTGCAGATACTAACACTGCGGCAGAATCCCCTTCATTGCACCAAATAGGGACGATCTGTGGAATATCGACATCAGCGCAAGGTTGGTGTACCAGGCAATTTTTGGACTTAGTCCATTTGCGCTCGATTGGGCTTTCATTTGTAAACCGGTCATATACCTTCACCTTGGAAGTGATCAAAAGTAAATACCAAATGTAGTATATGTTCTCCTAGTCTCTAATGTTAATAGTCATATTAGCCTTTTCTTAGGAGGAAATGATTCGGTATTCAACGGTTAGACAGTTTAGTATTATTGTTGGTTGAAATTTATAAAATATTTATCTCCAAACAGTTTTTCCTGGAAATAGGTTTTTCAAGTTCAACAATTGTTATCGCTTTTCTACTATGGATGACGGCTTCTTCCTTAAACCTTTGCTTGAAGTGGCGTGCTGTATCAACAACTTGATTATGTTTTCTCTTTTAGTGACATGCGTTATCCATTTTAGTTATTGCTGCTTCTAAAGCATTCAGGTGGTGTCTGGTTTCTCCTAAGTAAAATTCTTCATTCGTGATTCAGTCCACGAGATCTGATAAAGGATGATCCTGTAAGACTTACAGGGTGAATTCGCTTGAAGACATTTTTAATCTCTGAATTGAGAAAACGGTTTTATACAGCTGATATTTTAGTCATTTCTGAACGGGTTAGACGGGCTATGAGCCTAGATCTGACGAGGATTTTTAATAGCATACCTCGAGTTCCTTGGTTAATACTTGGATTTTGCAGCATCTTGTGGTTTGAAACAAACCTACCCTTAACGCAGCATATTCTAAGTTCAATTTCTTTAACTTCTTAGCCTTTCCTTATGAAAATTTGTTATAACTGATCAATACACCGAGCCATTTGAAATTTTTAATATTTAATTGCACATTCTGAAATTTCATAATGGATTCATGATATTTGATATCAATGTTTTCATTCCAATTCCAGATCATAATTTCTGTTTTGTTTTTTGTTTTTTAAACGAGTTCACCTCAAGCAAGTTCCGTCCTGTCGGTTCGGGCTTCAGAATGCACTGCAACTCTACAGACGGGTAAGACCCCACGCCCAGTGAGGCCAACCTGTTTGCCGTGGGTGGCGTAATGTCTGGGTATAGGATCCTAGTGGCTGAGGGCTTCAGGAGTCAGAGTTAGTTGCTTCGAATTCCCAACACTCCACTTTGGCCCTTACTTGGACTAGATGGGCGGTTGGAGAGGCCCAAGCCCTAGCGCTTATATCAAATTATAAAGAACTTGATAACTAAATACAGTACCCCAAATATACACCATAAAATACCATCTTTATTCAATTTATAGATGTTAAAGGGCGGAAGGTCAGTCGGTTCAAAGAGACTTAGATATGACTGTGAAGATGACATATTGTACACTTATTTGGGAAATGCAGCAAATAGCTTAACGGGTGCTCAGAGCCTGTCTTGAATAAGAGTATACTGGTTTGTGTAACCCTGACCCGTCAAGGCATCTGGGGTTTCCCCCTTGACACGTCCCAATGGTGGGCTCCGAGGTGGGTGGAGAGCAAAGGGCATGTATCTTAATACACACAAATTTTGAATAATCAAAATAAAAAGCCCAAGAGATTTTTTTCACACTCTGATTCTGGAAAATAAATTGATAAGGAATTTCCAAGATTTTTTATGCTCACGTCCCTAGAAGAAACTCCGCTGAAAAAACTTTCCTCTTTTTTGATTAAAAAGGTACTATACAGTAAGATTAATCATAAAACAGTTAGAAAGTTGAGAGATGGCAATTTCCTCGTTGAGGTGGATCCTAGGAAACGCGCAGAAAATATAATAAAGATGAAGAATTTTCATAATATCAAAATTAAAACCTTCGCTTATGGCAAGATTGAATTCATCTGAGGGAGTCATTAGAAGCAAAGAGTTGTCTCTGACCACACGCGAGGAAATTACATCTGCCTTAGGAAACCAAGGGAGTCAGAGATTACCATAGAATGTCAATTAAAAGAAAAGGAGAAACAATTATAACTGACACACAAACACACACACACACATATATATATATATATATATATATATATATAGTGTAACCCGGATATAAGAGAGTTGTCGAGACCAGAAAAAAGTCTCTTATATCCGGGTTTCTCTTATATCCGGGTTTGGTCTAATTTATATACATTAACACAGGCTCTAATTTGGGACCAGATAAAATCTCTCTTATATCCGGGTTTCTCTTATATCCGGGTCTCTTATATCCGGGTTACACTATATATATATATATATATATATATATATATATATATATATATATATAAAGTGGACATAATCGTCTTAGAGGCGACAGTCTGTTTCATGCATATAGCATGAAATCGTGTCGCCCTGACGTTGCTCTATGTCCACTTTATATATATTTACACGCTCTATCTCTGATATTGAGCACTTTATTCCATAAATATAGCATACCTTAAGACTATATTTCTTTATATATATATATATATATATATATATATATATATATATATATCCTTTCTTTTGGAAGATCTGAAATCCCCAAAAAGTAAAAACAGGATATAATATTTAGCCAATGGAACAATGTATCCCTGTTCCACCAAGATGTTTTAGGTGCCAAAAATTTGGACATCATAAGGATAACCGTAGGAGCCGCCCAACATGTGGGAAATGTGGCCAAAGTGATTCAGACCATTCTGAAGAAGAATGCCACGATGAAATAAGATGTAATAACTGCCAGGAAAGCTATCCAGCATACTCAAGAACATGCGATGTCTTGAAAAAGGAAAGGGAATTTTTTTTTAAGTAAAATATAAAAGAAAGATCTCATTTTTAAAATCAAGGTAAGTAGTAAAGGGTTACACGAAAAACTTCCTACGCAAAAATAACGGAAAATAAGACCACAAATAATGCCGGTCAATATGAAAAATAAAGAGCCCTCATTGAGGAGCTCTTACACTTAGAACCAAATGACTGGCTCAAACTCCAAACTTACTTAAAATGTTTATATTCCAAGGAAACGGTGCAGGTTGAACCGCAAAAAAGGCGATGAAAAAACTGAAATAGTAAATAAAAAAAAACAACTAGCAAAACGACAGCTCAAACACAAACCACTCAAGCCTACTAAACAAAGGTCACAGCGATCTCCTATCCGTCCACGAAAACCCAGGAAAGACAGAATGAAAAGCTTATCTCCTAAAGAACAGAATCAGCAAAACAAAAGCCGGAAATCCCAAACGACCAAATTTTACGCAAAACCGATTTGACGAAGTAGAAAAAATGGAGATGGAAAGCCAGAACCCTCATTCTGCTAAAACCTCCAAAATGAAGACTTAGGAAAAGGAAATCAAAACTACATAAGCCAAAAACGTTTAAAACAGCCATGCATATAATAATGCAATGGAACTGTCGTGGAATAAAACAAATAAAAATGTCCTGCTTCTGTTAAATAACAGACCTGTCATCGGCAATAGTTTACATTCCTTAAGCAAGATGACAAAGTGAATATAAAAGAATACCAGCATTACAACCATATACATGGCGCTGGGCTTTGTGCATTTGATGGTTCATCTAACCTAGTTAGGAATAATATCCCACCTAATGAACGAGTAAATGAGGCCGAAATTCATAAAATTATAATGCAACGCCCTGCACCCTTTCTGATATTAGGGAACTGTCACAGCAATAGATGTGGCCGTAAAGACACAAACCAAAAAGGAAGGACTTTAGAAACAATTACAAGCAAAAATGATTTATGCATTTATAACGATAAAACTCCGACTTACATAAATCCATTTTCTGGTAAGTACTCAGCAATAGATTTATCCATATGTGATCCATCAATCTATATGGATTTCTCTTGGAAGCTTCTGGGGTTGTGATCACTTGTTAATTGTTCTGCAACATGCAGAACATAATGATAGAAATCCTATCCGTTGACAGTTAGGCGGAACAAACTGGGACGAATTTAAATACTAATATACTGATAAATTGGCTGAAGGTAGGTGCATCAAGGACTTAAAACAGTTTACAGAAATTTTTATCGCTATAGCAAAGGAATCCATTCCAAAGAGTTCAGAACAAAAGAAACGTAATATATATTAGTTCAATGATAAGTGTAAAGAATCTATCAGGCTCAGAAGGAGCTTTGAGAGATTTCAACAAACAGCCTTCAATCTCTTATCTGTTAAAATTTAAGCTACTTCCAGCAAAAGCGCGGAAAATAATTAAAGAAAGCAAAAAAGAATCTTGGAAGAATTACGTCAGCAGACTTAATTCTGCCATAAAAACAAACTCTGTATGGGATATGGTAAGGAAAATAGCTAGTAAACATCATACTAATATCTATCGATAAATAACTGTAAAATAACCAGCAAAAGGGACATCATTAAAAAAAAAAACTAACTGCCAAGAATGGTAGTCAACAATTTCTAAAGCTCAAACAAAAAGCGGGAAAAATTAAACATTAAATCAAATAACGCTGAGAGATGTAACCTACCATTTATTATAGACGAACTAAATGAATCTTTAAAGTAATCCCACAATTCAGTTGTGGGACCAGGTGATATGCACTATCAATTCATAAAATAGTTTCCCAACGAATTATTACAACTGTTTCTAAATGTGTATAACATTTATTTTCTAAGCATAGCTTAGATGTGGCACAAGGCCGAAAGTATGTGGCACCTAGTGAGGATCGAACTCACTTTTCAGTAGTAATTGAATAGCGAGACAAGCTTACTAACCATTACACCACGCCGAGTCAAGTATCAACTTCCTCGATATGTGAAGACAGTCATTCATCATCCCTATCTCAAAACCTGGTAAGGCTGACACACACCCTGAAAGCTACAGGCCGATAACCCTAACAAGGTGCCTATGTAAAAACATGGAGAGAATGGTCAACAAAAGGTGGACTTGGTACGTGAAAACTAACGACCTAATCAATGAATTTAGGGTAGATTGGGACACATGGCCAGGTGGAAAAAGCGTTGGATGGATCCATTGACTTGACCCAAATAGTTGTGAGTTCAGTACTGCAATGGTGAATAAAAAACTTGGAGAGCTGAGTCAAAGGGAGATAACTGAGACATCCGGAATAGACATGGCACGCAGAGCTAGAACAATCTACTCCGGTGGACGAAATAAAGGGTTCGGTTCGAAATTCCAATCACCTGAAAAAGGTCGGAGCGTACAACGGCCGAAACGTCATGAATATAGCAACAAAGATGAGGACAATACTCCGAACAATGTAAGTGATGTAAATAATTTATTTAAAAATTATGACATAATTATGTTATAAAATCACTACAAAAGTAGCCATTTTGTATCAACACCTTTGGTGTCTTATCAAGTAACTCCGTATACACCAATCATACACTTGGTATATATATATATATATATATATATATATATATATATATATATATATATAACGTCATCCACAGACAGACTGCTTCGCTGTATCACAGCTCATCAGCGTGGGTAGACACCCGGTTGCCTCTAGCTAGGATCGAAACCCGACGGAATTGGTGTCAGTCGGAGATACTAACCATTAAGCCGTCGGCGCACGGTAGGGATGAAGGTGGATTTTAGCGTATTTATTTTTAGAAACACCCCCAGTGACCGACAGTGACTCAATTCGCATCTGCGAAGAGTCTCGCTATATAACTATAATAGTCACCGTTTACCAACCCGCACCTCCTCCCCAGAGGGCTCAATTGTTTCAAAATTGCTATATTTATCGGGGAAGTTGGCTCAGTGTCAGCGATAGAGCATTTGTAGATGTAAAATGTGTGGACTTTGAGATCAACATTGCAGAGTTACAGGCAGTTTCTCACTCTAAACGGTCATCAGACAACCTATTCGGTCTGATGATCACTTATGATGTAAAACTACCAGTCACTATGCAATTTTGATTTTTATGTTCATAGATAGATAGATCATGTGTAGATTATTCATATGGGTGCCATGCATGACGACCAACCCTCTCAAAAATACATACAACTGTGTGCTTATATCAATAATTAAAAATGGCTTTACGCGAATGAACACTATAGACCGGGAAGAAGACTGTTCTTCAGCAGATTTCATAGACTGGCTCTACAGAATCACAAGCAAAGAACTAAGACACAATGTTTCTGGGTGTGAAAGAATTAGAAAACAGAAAACATTAAAAAGGAGCGAGAACAATAGAAGAGTAAACGGGGAGACAGTAGATAACGATTGACATTGGATTTTATTTTTTGTAGATCAAAGTTGGCGGGAAAGCATGGAGATTGTTCCACAAGTGAGAAGTATAAGAAAAGAAACCGTTAGCATAGAACATTCGATTATATCTAATCAATCCAACTGTAAATTGGTGAAAACTTGTTGCTAATCTAGTACTTAAATTTATAAAGTCTATGTACCGTAGCGAACAATTACCATGAAAGTATTTATAGAAAAGGCAAAGTGTAATCGTGCAACACCCTAGCCAGTCGTCCAAGACTTCCAACACTGCGGTTGGTCACTGACGTGACCGTTTCAGTCGAGAGCTAACCTTATCCCATGTTGTGATTTAAGTTTGATCATAAGGCAGCTAAGATCGAATCGTCGCAGATATCTTCGTGTTGGGCTGGTCCAGGCAGAGCGATGACGTACAGGAAAAAAATAACACTCGAATAAATTGAACAAAAGTAAATACAGTTTTTATATCAGTCCTCCGTACAATAATTGGTTTATATCAATTCGAATGCAATTAATTATCAGCCGATCCCCCATCTAAATCGAAAGTCATACTATCGTCGACCTGGCAAAAATCTGGTTTGCTGTTGTTGGTAGAGTTTGGCACAAGGCGGAGGCGTCTCTTTGCCAGGCAATCACGTGAGGTGTATTACAGCCGATGGCTGGGACGAACTCTCTGCCGTCTCGTCTCTGTCTTCTTTGATCCCACTCGTCTCTCTTCTGGCGAATTCGCTTCGCCCATTCGTATTTATGGACATAATTTGGGGGAATTCCCTTCTCCCAATCTCTCATATCATTACCTCTCACTTAACCTCCTCAGTGAGCGTGGGTGGCTTATCCACCCAGCCCCTGTCTCCAATCAACTTTCAACCAGGAAAATCAACTCCAAATTCATTGCTTCCGAAAATGAAATTTCCGCTTTACAGCTTGTATTTGCAGCTGTGTGCTAATCAACACTGCCCTCTAATTCTGGGTCACTTTTCCATTCTTAAAACTTCTCGACATACAATTCAACTCATTTATGCGTGAATTAAATCCTCAATTCTTTCCACGGGTTTTTGGTATTAACCCTTCCCGTTTCAATGTCTCCCAGCACATAACACTTTCTTATGTTTTAACAAAACTTTCTCCCGTTTTACCTTCAAAGACAAAGAGTATCTCACAGGGAGGAAACTTTATGGCGGTGGGAAAATGATTAAAGCCGAGACTCCAGGTCAGGACCAATAATATTGCTGATTATTCTTTGGATTTCATCAAGAATCTCTAAATATATAGCAAGAGAACCGGACCATATATAGCACCAACGTTCTCTTTCTTGGAACCCTTGGCAGAGGATGATGATATTTTTCTGTTCATTTTTCTCCCAACTATGAATACCTATATCATCAGCCTAACTGCACTCATCATCAGTACACTGACATCGGGTTTTGTTTTAGTAAATTTGTTTGGGGTCTGGTGCAGAATGCTTAAGTGACCAGTGCCAAACTGTTTATATTTTTAAGTCTTTCCCCCCAAGCAAGGCAGGAGTGCCACTGGCACGCAGGGATTGGGGGGGGGTGACGGAGAAGGAAAGTATGAAGAAAAGAGTGAGTGTAGCGGGGTTTGAGGAAAGGGAAAAAGGGACGGGGATGAAAGTAACAGAAGATGCCGATATACGTTTACATTTAAACTTTTGAAGATTGAAATTTATCAGGGAAGCAAGTAAACGGAAGGGAGTTCGAATGTTGGGAAGTGCGAGGAAAGAAACTGTTGGGGTAGAAGTGGATTTAACTATTGTAACTGTAAAAGGGTGCGACCTACATGCAAATCTAGTAGCACGCTTGAATTCATGTAAGTCGGGGCAAGAGGGAAAAATCTCGTCAGAGCAGTAGCCATGAAAATATTTGTAGAAAAGACAAAGGGAAGCCACATCAGGGCTGTGAGAACGTGTCTGAAGTCGAGAAGTCAATTCAGGACCAATTACATTACAGATCCTTCTTTGGATTTTGTTGAGAGCCTCAAGATTAACAACAAGGACAAATGGTAGATTTGTAGACATATGAGATAGACTCTGAAAAGAAACACCTTCTAGCATGATATAGTGAATCAACTTTCCTTGTGGTAGATGCAGCTATTGATTTAATATAGTTATTCCACTTGAATTTTATTTTTGCTAATCGGTTTGTTCAACTAATCCAACTATATATATATATATATATATATATATATATATATATATATATATATTAGATATTTCATCCCATACAAGGGCCACTAGCATGGTTATAGAGAGTGAAAGTAAGAAAAAAGAGTGGGTTTAGTGGGTGAGGGAAAGGAAAAACGATAGGGATCATGGCATCAGAAGATAGCAATTGACATTGCATTTAAATTTTAGATGATTGTAGTTATCATTGAAGCAAGTGAGAGGAAGTGAGTTTCAGCGTCAAGAAGTTTGAGGAAAGAAACTCTTGGAGTAGAAGTGGCAGTTACATTTAACTATTTCAACAGTAAATAGGTGGGACCTAGATGCCAATCTAGCAGCACACTTAAATTCATGTAGTTGGGGGACCAGGGGAAAAAATCTTGTCAGAGCAGTAGCCATGAAAATATTTATAGAAAAGACAAAAGGGAAGCCACATCAATGCCGTGAGAACAGGTCTGTAGTCGAGAAGCCAATTCAGGACCGATTACATTACAGATCCTTCTTTGGATTTTGTCGAGAACTTTGAGATGAACGGCAAGGGAACCAGACCAGATATTGCAACAATATTTAATGTAAGGACGAATGGTAGATTTGTAGATGTGTAAGATAAACTCTGACAAGAAATACCTTATGGCACGACACAGTGAACCAACATTCCTTGCAGTAGATGCAGCTATTGATTGAATGTAGTTGTTCCACTTCAAGAACGTGAGGCCAAGAAGGCATAGTGAGACGCTATCATAGAGACGAGCATCAACCATGCTGATGAGGGTCAGGGACGTTTCTGTATGGTGGTTAAAGCGGGGTTAAAGTAAATGTGTATGTACGCAGCTCAATAAGTGCGAATATTTTTAAAATAAGAGAACTATCACTGGTACAGCGACTCACTATTAACGTCATGGTGAAGCTCTAATCAACTCTGAATTGCTTAAGCATATTACTTCGCAGAGTTTCATTTCTGTGAAGCAATATTGTCTTCGCTTCTCTAAGGCCTCTGATCGGGAGATTGGAGGTTTTGAAGACCGTGGAACCACCTCTTAATTACCGTTATTCCCAGGTCCTCCCTGACCCGACGTGGTAGCACCTGTTAGGGTCCCAGCTATGAGAAAATAAGGAACTCCTCAAATCAAAACAAAACACTATGAAAGTATAAAAATACACTTTTATATTAAAAATACCAGCAATACATTTTTTATATTAAAAAAAAGTTACCGACAATATATATTTTTGTAAAATTAACGACAACATATTTTATAGAAAATGACTAACAATACATTTTATATGTAGGTGAAGGTATACAATTGCATTCAAAATACATTTAGATGAAGCCATAAAATTGTATTCAAAATAATTAGATTTCGGCATTAAATAACCCTTAGAGGTTGATATACCGCTAAACGAAACCAAACAAGCAACATGAAAGAGCTTTCATTACATTAATCCATATAATATCCTACAATTACTATAGAAGTCAAACTTTATTCCAAAATATAACTTCAGCAAAATGACAACATAAAACCCAGATATAATCGCCTCTAGTAATTATGTCCACACAAACATGTATATGCACAAAAGCTGAATATCATCTACCATGTCTTCAATTGGGAAAGCAGAATTAAATTTGTAATATTCAACTTTAAATATTTTTATTACTTCAAATCTCAAAAAATAATTAAATTTCGACATTAAATAACCCGTAAGGAGTTGATATGTCGTTAAACAAATAAATTAATCAAAGGCTGACACCAAGGTTGACATCGAAAGAGTTTGAACATCAGTTGGTCTCACATTTTATATCAAAACCTCAAGAAACGTAGCATCTATAAACCTGTTGACAAATACGAAACAATAGTGTTTATAGTGGTAATTAAACATTTCCATAAGCATTAGTAACTTCAATTGTAAGATACGCGATGACATCGGACAGTCTATTAATCTGCCAACTGCTTTTTGCAATGTTCTAGAGGCTCTGGTCAATTCTGAATTGGATGAGCATCTTACTTCGCAGGGCCTTCTTTCAGATAAGCAATACGGCTTTCGCTTTTCTATGTCAACTGCTGATGTATTAACGGTTATTTCTGAAAGTGGCTATCTAGTTCTAGATATGCATAGTGAAGCTCGGGCTGTTGCTTTGGATATATCGAATGCACTTTGCAGGGTTTGGAATACAGATCTTCTTCACAAGTTAAAAGATGTCTAAAGCGAATTTTTTATCTGATTCAATCTTCCCTATCAAATCGCGAAATGAATGTTGTCTTGAGTGTCCATTCTTCTATATAGTTTTTCAGGTGCTCCCCAGGGCTCTATCCTTGAACCTACGTTGTACCTAACTTCCCCAACGACATTCCTGATGTCATCATTTCTCAACTTGGTATATATGCGGATGATACAACTATTTACCCCTGTCATGATGATAAATAGACACAGTGGGGTAATTGATAGCGGTTCGGTAAGAGAGCTGAATTGGAACTCCAGTCAAGTTCATTACATTCACTTACGTATGGAAAGATATGGATCCAACTCTTTTCCTCTTGTCTATGGGTAAATAGTAGGACAGATTGTGTTCTATAGCTTTGGGTAGCAACCGGTCTAGGAGTAGGAAAATTCTGAATTCAGAACTGTATGTAGCCCTGGAGAAGCACATACTATGCAGCTAAGGAAAGGACCGTTTGCATTGCCTCGATAATCCCGACTACGGTCGACTGCTTTCTTTTTAATAGTAAGTCTTATCGGTTCGACCAGAATTACGGTCAAGTTGACAGATGATCTAAAAAAAATGACCTACAATCTGTTAGGCAACAATCAGCTAACACTGATATAAAGTGGAAAGATTATATTGAATCAGTCGCTAGGTCTGCTGCTAGGAAAGTTTGTTCACTGTATCAACTTCTCTCGATAAAATCTATTTTACACAATTATAATTCTACGACGCGATCATGCTTTTAATATTGCTGCAGCATCTGGTTTGGTGCTCCTGCTATATATTTAGAGATTCTTGATAAAGCCCAAAGAATTTGCAACGATATTGGTCCTGATTTGACATCTCGGCTACAGACCTTTTCCCACCGCGGTAATGTCTCTTCCTGATGCCTTTTCTATAAATACATTTCATGGTAATTGTTCTTACGAGCTTTCCTCTGTGGTAGCTAGACTTTATGAATGTGAGCACAGTACTAGATTGGCAGCAAGATCCTGTAGAATATTGGTTAGCTTGCTAGTTGTCTGACACACAAGTAGGCAAGTGTGGCCAGAAGCTAAACGGTATTTAGTCACCCCACCCCCCAACGAGGGCATCATGTGGCACAAGGCCGGTTTAACGTGGGATCTCCGAGCCAAAAATATGCCCTTTGAACTCGTATAAACGGATTCAGGGTCGGTTTACCTCCCCGAAAGAGACTCCGACCTTCGGCGTAGCCTCGTTCGGGTTCCTCCCCGCCCGAACGCAGAGATTTCAACCGATCAGCCGGTCGCCCGACTTCGGGGTGAACTGGCCAGAAGCTAAAACTGACTTGAGTCATATGGATATATGGGTGAATAGAAACCACTCATGCAAATGTTTTGGGTAGGTCCATTCTAGCAAAATGGACCAACCTAACTGGCGTATTAGGCACTCTCCTATAAAATGAGGTAACATTAGCTGGCCTGCTTTTCAAGAGGACACAAGAAGGCAGCCATGTTAGTAGGTAAGTCACTTGACTTCTATAGATCCCATCTTTTTACAGCTGGAATGGCGAGGTGTAACCGTAAATCCTGTGTTTCTTCTCTTGCACTTCTCGGTTGTGGAACTCTCTTCGAACATCCTGCTTCCCAATCAACTTTAAAGATTTAAATGCAATGTTATCTACTGTCTTTTTTTATTCTTTTTCTTTATTGTTTTCTCTCCTTAATAGTGTTTTTTTTTCTTATATTCTCGAACTTTCAGTAACCCCTTCTGTCTTAATGCCTTTATAAACTTGCTCGGGATTAAATTATTAAAAAAAAAAATAGACTGATGATTACATAGAAAGAACGTGCGTTAAAAGGAGCGGCTTAATTCTGTTTTTTTTCCGGGTGGCGGGTCTGTTACTTGAATGTGCGGCGTTCGTATTGCAGAATACCAGAAGGCAGTAATCAATGAAAGATGTGTTAATATAATCATTTATTCGAGGAAGATTATAAAAGGAACTGTGCCCAGTTGTATTGCTTGGAATGTTCAAAGTGTTCTTCCTCGTGATCAGTGGTCAATTGCAGCCGAGCAGACTCT
>CAHIKZ030002651.1:42500-75000 GCA_903632075.3 Acanthosepion pharaonis
TAAATAAATATATCTATGTATAATTATTTATATATTATATGCACGGTACTTATTAGAAAGCGCTCAATATCAGAGATAGAGCTAACATATTTGGTTGGATAGATGTGAGTTTGTGACCCTGGGTTTCACGCTTTAGCGATCGTCAGACAAAGTTTGAATAATGAAATAACTGCGTTACTTAAATTTAGAATTTCTCTCTCTGTTCACTTCTAAATAGACAGACATACACACAGACAAAAGGACACATAAATATATATATATATATATATATTTATAGAGAGAGAGAGAGAGAGAGAGAGACAGAGAGAGAGTGAGCGAGAGAGAGATTCTAAAGAAGTAACGCATTTATTTCATTATTTATTCTTTAAGAAATTACTTTGTTTACGTTTGGATATTTTTTGAGCAAATTTCCAGGAATAAATCAAATTAATAAGGTCGATAATTAATAATAAGCTTTCCCTGGCCTCTCACCTCGAGATTTCGTTCTTTAGATATTCATGAAAGAACTTCTTTATCGTGAATAAATTCGTATTATTGAAAAATCGGAAGTGAAACTTTGAGGAAAGCATGATAAGCTGGGGTAATTAATTTGATTTATGATACCCACTTAACCTCAGAGATCCCAAGATATCTTCTTCACACACAGTTTCGTCTTTCTTTCTTATTGAACTGATGAAGCCAAAGAGAGCATAAACTTCTCGGGAAAACCTGTCTTAAATAAAAAATTTTCCATATTTTTTCATATTTTTCTAAACGTCTTCATATAAATGTGTAAACACACACTATTCTCTCTCTCTCTCTCTCACACACACACATACACACATTAATATATATATATATATATATATATATATATATATATATATATAAAGGATAGGTTAAAGGACAAATAAAAACGTCTATCAATCAAACATGTTTCACTTTTATCAAAGCTTCATCAGAAAATGTGATATATAGAGAAAAAAGTTGGGTATTTTTATTTTTTTTGTTTTTTTCATTGGTTAAGCAGGCTTCACGTACATTTGACTATTTAAGCAGCGTTAATGTGTATAATTATTGCATTCTGAACTCAAGAATAGATGGCACGTTTTCTCGAAGGTCAAAATAAGAATGGATTGTAACTGGAAAAAGTATATATTACCTTATGTATGTAAGTGTATCATAATTCTAGTTTGTCTATGTGAAATTCAAATGATCTGAGCTGTAACTGACACCAATTCATATATATATATATATATATATATATATATATATATATATATATAGCTTCGAAAATCATCATGATTGATTTGTTCGACGCGGTGACTTCTTCATATTATCGAACGTCGGTGATCACCTTTGGAAAGTGCCTAACAACCATTCCATTGTTTGGCCCGTGCCCCATGTGTATTTGGGTAGGCGGAACTGCTTGTAAGTCATTAAATGTTGTACTACCGGGGATTTAATCGTACTGGCCTTGCTCAAGAAATTGACCACGCCAAGTTATGCGGTCTGTCGTATAAATGTTCGATCGTCATAGTTAAAATAAAAGCCACGTGTGTGCAATCTGGATTGAGCAGATTCTGTAATTGGGGTTAGGATAGTTGACCTGTAAACGTCTCTGCTTGAAAATGTTAGTAACCAGTACTTATCACATATATATATATATATATATATATATATATATATATATATATATATATATATATATAATTAACTTGGTTTCAATTTCGGTAGTGGATGCGGACTGCTGATAAGTCGCAAACATAGGACGAAACGGCCGTCCAGTGCTTTCTGCTTCTAGACTCGATGAATTACTTATATATAACATGCAGGATGTGTGTGTGTGTGTGTGTATAACGAATGCACGGTCGCAATTTTCGACGGATTTGCACCAAAATTTACATGCAAATGCTCTAAGTTAGCGGGAAGGCCAAGACCGACTTTGCATTTCCCAATTCCCATTGATAGTGGAAATAATCGATTTTTCATGCTTCTACGGCAGTTTTCATGTAGTTTGCAACCATTTTCTACTGGCCAGAGTGAGAGCCAATAGCTGGCTGCCACGAATAGGCAGGAAGATTCTATTGGACAGTGTGAGAGCCAACAACTGACTGACACGAATGTTAACTAGCATGCTAGGATAAAAAAAATCGATAGCTGCATTCGTCACAAGTGGGAAAAATTTAAATCTGCATGGCACTTTACTCCAATTGGCTCATTCGCTTGCTTAAACTCAGCGTTGATTCTGATTCCGCAGAATTGGATTGGGTGTGAAAAAGTATTTGTTGTTAACATTCTTTTTTCATTCGGTTTTTCCAGTTACGAGTCCTTTTTAAAAGCTGATCGTTTTGTGTTCATTTTGTTTAGTTCTTTTTTCGTAACAAATTTAATGTTTAGTATAGAGCTTAGAAAAAAATCGCAGTGTGAGATAGGCAAGAAGTAAGGCATGTAGCAACATCAGCACGGCAAAGGACACTCCTTTAAAGGCAAGGAAGGGGCAAAAATATTTTAAGTCAAGTGATAGCGATTGCTGTATGAGTCGTACGATTTTTGAATCAAGCACGGGCAATGCCAGGCCATGCTGCTAGTATATATATATATATATATAAGAAATCAGAGATGTAAAATAAGAAAAAAAGAGAGATCCTAATAAATTATGAATTACACAAGTTTCGAGAAATTTAATGGGACAATTCAAAAGAGCAAAAATTTTTTTTAATTCAGCAGAAACAAGAAAACCGAAAAAGAAAAAGAAAAGAGTGCAAACTAAATGAAGTTGGTGGAGGTATAAAATATGAAAGTTAATGAAAGAAAAGAAAAAAAGTCCGAAAATAAAGCGTGGAGAACAGAAAGACATTTAACGAAAGAACAGGAAGAGGTTTCAAAATCAAAGGAGAATGAATATCGAAAGGAAGATGATGAAAGAAATTTAATAACCGGCAAGATAAATGTTTTCACATGACTTCCAACGATTATGAACGCTTAGAATATTGACGAAATGAAGAACGGTTCCCAAAAGAAAAGACCAGACAGAAAAGAAATTCATAAAAAGAAGAAAAAGTCGGCAAATAAAAATAAAACATTTTTGAAAGAATAAAGACAAACCGAAGAAATAAAAAAAGAGCCCGATAAAATAAAGAGAGAGCGAAAAAGAAAATTAGTAAAGAAAGGAAGCTATTGAAAGAAAAGGAAACATAACAGTAAAAGAGAAAAGAAAAGATCCTGAAATGCAAAAGAGAATGCTAAAAAGAAAGGAATCAGGGGAAAGATAAAGCAGTCTTTCAAAGTAAAGGAGATAAAAAAAGAAAAGAAAGATTCCGAAAAAAAAGAGAGAAAGCTGAAAAGAAAGGAAACTGAAAAAGAAAAAAATATATAAAAAAAATAAATAATATGTCAGAAAAAATAGAAACACATGACAGAAAAAGAAAGCCACAAAAATATCGGAGATCAAAAATCAAAAAGGGCAAGAAAAGAAACAGGCTGAGTATGTATATTATTTACATTATTCGGACTATTGTCCGAATCTTTGTCGCCATATTTATCACAACGCTCGGAATTTCGAACTTTATTTCGCTCACAGATAGACTGTTCAAGTTCCACGTGCCATGTTTGAAAGTTCTCCACTGCTTTAACCGGGTATTGAACCCACACTCTCTGGGTCCTGTCACTGGATATAACCAACGCCTTTATCCACTGGGCCATGAGGACATCTAGGTATGAATTTCTGGGTATTATAAACCTAATGTCTTCAGCATTTTTACCAGTGCTCATATTGCAATTTTGCTGTTATCCTTTCAAGTTTTTACCAGAGGTCATATTGCAACTTTGTTGTTATCATTGCTTTCATACCCAGATGTCATACAACGATACTTCAATAACAAAGACTGTATATATATGTATTTCGCTACTAACACGTATTCCTGTAACTACTAACCTGCTTTACCAGTTTGTATTATTAAGTTAATACATTATTTTCCTATATTCATTCCTGGCGTTTGTTATTTATTGATACCGGATTTCAACACGGAATCCACAACAGTATGGAAAGGCGAATCTAAAGCAACAGCCAATATGAATATAAAAAAAATGCGTAAAAAAAAAGTTTTAACAACTTTATAAACTGTTATCGGGCACAACTCATGGTTACATTATAATGATCTGAAGCACCGATGTTGCTAGTCATATCACGTCAACAATTTAATACAAACAATTTTCTTCCATATATTTCCCTCATATATGCATATATTCTTCCTATAAATCTTACTAAACATGGCTAAAAGACTCAAAATGGAAATACCGTTATGATAATCTCCCAAAGTAGAAATGACTTTCCTAGAGAATCGGTAAATCAAGATCTCTCACTTCAACACTTCAACAAGATGGCATTCGTGTATATATATATATATATATATATATATATATAAAAGTGAACATAGAGACGACAGTCTGTTTCATGCTAGATGCAATCGACAGGCCACATATATACTACTCTCCCATTCCTATATATTATTTCCGTTAAGTTAACCATCTAAATAGGTCACGGTTCGGTCACTCCTCTTACCCCAATATAAAGCATGATTAAGAGAAATATGAAATTAACCCCTCTCTATACTCTACCTTGTCTCGTTAACTACAACTATCACCCTCCCTGTTAAATTACAAAAATTACACTACCCATCAATTTCTAATCTCAATTTTCCTTTCATTTCGTTGTTGGAATTGTTACCTGATCATCCGGAGTCGTTTAAAAAGGATTTTGGTGAAATAAATTATTGTAATGGTACCTTAAAGTGGTCTGTTTTTCATTAAATATTAGTTCTGTGTTCACATTGAGCTCTCAGGATTTCATCCTATAATGAATTACCCATTCGGTTTACCAAGTTCTTCGTAACTTATATATATATATATATATATATATATATATATATATATATATATGTTTGAATAAAAGACAGACCACGTTAAGATTCCATGTAATAAGCTATTTCACCATAATCTGATGATCCAGAACCCTGTTAAAGGGGTTATGATGGTCTGTCTTTTATTCAAATCAATATCTGCTAGATTTGAATTTTACATTGAGCTCTCTGGATATCATCCTCCTCAGGTATACCCATACGGATTACCTAAATTTGAATAATCTATATATATATATATATATATATATATATATATATATATATATATATATATATATATATGAATCTGTGGGATAACGATATATGTATATTTTTTATATAATTTTTATATTGATATATAAATGGTTTTGAAAGAAAAGATGTTTAACAATTTAGAAAAATCGTTTTGTGACGCATTTCATACGTTAGGACTTCACATCGTGTTTATGAAAAAATAAATACGCAAAAATTTTCTCTGCCGGGCGCCGATAGCCTAGAGGTTAGAATATCCGACTGATACCAAATCGGTCAGCTTTTGTTTCTGGCCTGAAACGATCGGATGTCTAGTCACACTGATGACCTATAATACAGCGAAACAGTCTACATGTTGATGACTATATATATATATATATATATATTTATATATATATATATATATATATATATATATATATACACGAGGTCTCACGCAGCTAAATTACGCAGAATGAAGCTGCATAGACTTCTGCCGTGCAAACACACAAAGTTATAACGTTCTCGTTCAATTCTATTGTTTATAGCGTTGTTTGGAAGGAAAGTGTGTAGAATGTGGTCGTCTTGCCACACCACAGAGGTTGCATCAGTGATCATGGCATATGCAGCAATTTTTAGGCAAGGACAAGATTCTTCAGATCCGACAACCGCCATAATCCACTGATCTCGCCGCTTTTCGAAGTTGTCTAAATACCTAATTGATAGGTGTTGTAATATATTTTTTATCGCACCAGACCCTATAATTTTTTTATCAACCCTCGTATATACACGATGGGTCAAAAATACTTTTACAAACTTTAGGGGTGGGTTACTCACACCAGAACAAGGACAAAACCCCACATATATATGTGTCCGCAAATCCTTCGTTTTTGAGTTAGTAAATTTAACGGAGACTTACGGTAGATGAAGCTGTGTTGCTATGAAGACTAGGTTACATTTGTCACTCGTGTTTATTTGTGGCTAATCTGTCTTCAACGTTTAACGTCTGAAGTTGTGAGTTAACTGAGAAGTGTCCCATTTAACAATGACGGCATATTCATACAGAGTTAGTAAATGTATCTCTGATACACCCTATATATAGATTTCAGTGCTAACCACGGTTTCAGATATCCATTGAAAGTCTTGAAACATATCCGTCGTCGATAAAGAGGAACTACTACATTTGTGATTTCTGCATAAGTAAAAGTCATGTAAATTTAATTTGCCTAAAAATCTGAATATTTATTCCAAGAGATTTTATGATTAGAAATGCGCTGAGAATAAATATTTGTAAAAATATGAAAATTAAATCAAATCAACGTGAAGACTGGGAGGAACACTGAATATTTTCCATGTCTCATGAGATTTGTTAAATTTGTATTAGGTTAAGCAAAACGTTCTCGCTCACTTAGGAAGCGGAAAGAAAACAGCAAAATTGTAAGAAGCAACACCAAGATTTATTCTTCAAAATAAAGCCCGTCATTCTCAACGTTCTTCTGACAATGATCAGCCAGGATCCGAATCTGTCCCAGATGCCAGTCCACTGGCTTTGAATAAATGTTTTGTACACAAGCTTCTTTCACTTCATCAAAAGTGTTGAATCGCTGGTCGCTTAGAAAGTGTGCCATATATGAAATAGGCTATACTATATATATATATATCGGGAATGAATTTGGATGTGGAAATTCTCAGGTTTTAATTTGCATCTATTTGAACTTCTCCTTAGTCACGCCGACAGTGTGTTGCCTCTCATTGTCTTGCTAAAACAAAGCCCGACCTCTTTTTTTTTTTTTTAGTTTTACACGCGGTCTAGATGCTAGCAATACAGTTTAGCGTTAATGGTGCGACCGTTTGAAACAAGTTCGAAATGCATTACTCCTTGGAAATTTTACCAGACAGAAAATCAAGATTCGTTATTTTCTTTCCGTTTCCTTCCTGGCCAAACCTCGTGTTTGCATTTCATACACCAAATGGAACAACTATTTTGCGATATAAGTAGTATTTACTAAACCTAGCGTTGGTCGATACAGATCGAGATCTTGGGTATTATAGTAACATAGATCCTATCAGAAAAAAAAATTCAAAAAGAAAAACAGAAAAAAAAGTCTTCTTCAACCATATCACGTCCAAAACACCAGTTCCATTATGATCACCGAAGTTAAGACACGTTGAGTCTGGCCAGTACCTAGATGGGTGACAGCTGAGGAATACCAGCTCGGAATAAGCTCGTATGTGCAGCTGGTGTAATGAATACTGGTCAGGAAATATAATCGGATAGAATTATATGCCAGTATCGTTATATATATATACGCGCAAATATATATTTGGGTAATATATTAATCAAACTCCGCCCCCTAACTATGGGTCAATTAGTAAGACATGGATAACGAAAGTCATTATCTTCCCCAAAATCTGTTTACAAACTAAAAAATATTTTATGGCTTTTGACAAATTACGAAGAACATCAATAAAAACCTTAAAAGTTATTTTATATATATATATATATAATAAAATTTACCATATGAAGTATATATATATACACTGCAAACGTAAAATTTTTTACATTACGCAGATGTATGAAAATTTCAATATTGCGCAGGTCCATTTTATAATATTGTTTATGAAAATATTATTATTATATATATATATATATATATATATATATATATATATATATAAAATACATTTGTAGTGTATGTATATATATATATATATATATCATCATATATATATATATATATATATATATATAAAAAAAATGACATGATAAAATTTGTTTAATTGCGCAGATCAGTATGAAAATTTCAGTGATTGCGCAGGTCAGTGTTGCTTCAAATATTGTGTGAAAATTTTGTGTGAATTGATTGAGGGTGTTTTGAAATATTAGAAAAAGTTATCTCGATAATAAATCACAAACGCAGTGTATGTATATATATATATATATATATATATATATATATATATATATATATCAATTACGGATATGAAAATTATATATTTCTTATTTACCATAAATTGATGTTTAGATTTATAAATAAAAGAAGGGATTTCAAATCCAATGACAATGTTATTAGAAAAACCGGTGCAACACAATCTTCCTAGATCCTCCTCATCATATGACCTTCTGTTTGACAAAACTAAATTTAATGGGTCACTTACTGAATAATTAATAAATTGTCTCAAAGTCTCCAAGGAAAGAAAACTCTGACTTTAGATATAAATAACTTCTTTATTTGAAAGATATCTCAAGCTATGATAAAATTATATTCATTTTTTTTTAAAGAGTGTTCCCTCTCATCGCGTTTTCTGACATTTTCTATTGAGAATCACGCAAATGATAAGAAGCAAAAAAAAATAGTTAATTCGATTCAACACAGCAGATTTCCAAGATAAAAAAATAATTTGAAAATCTAGTTAATAATGGACTCCACAAATCATTCAGAACTTCGTTGTAGATAAGTTTTTTTTTTCTCTAGGAACTTGACACTAACTATAATATTAATATTTTTTTGAAATTTGTTTGAGATAATAGTAAAAAAAAAAAATTTCTTTTTTCATTTATCCTTGAACAGTAAACTAAGTTGATTTCAAGTTGGATTAATTATTTTCATTATAACAAACATTTTCAAACTAATTCTTTCTCATTTTGTCCGATAAGCTCTTTGGCCTTCATTTATTACCTGATGTTCCGAGATAATATTTTTTTAATTATTTCATGTTTTCGTACGAAGATATTCATACTTGTTGTTTCTTCGTTGACTATATTCTTTATCCTACCTGTTGTAGTCAGAAGATCTTTTATAAAGAATTTTTTAAATATATGCTAATTTAGATATATGGGAAGTGTTGTATTTGTGAATATTTAAAAAAATTGTTACACTGAGATATTAAAAACATATTTGGATCGCCAAAAAAATACATTAAATATTTAAACAGATGTATCAAGAGATAGAAATTTCGAATTTAAAAGATAAAAATACTACTGCATATAACAGGATATCTGTAGGATCAAAAATATTCTTTAATAACAATAGGTTAACTAATAAATAATTGAATAAAATAATTGAATACATAAAAATGTATTTATAAACTCGCGTATCATGCGACCCTTGGAAGACCTAATTTTGAAATTAATTTAACGACAGTAAAAATATAAAGTTTTTTTTAATAATTTTAACAGTAATACGAAAATTTTAAATCAGAAAATTATGCAACCCTATAAAAAATACTTCAAAATTAGGTCTTCAATCTTGCCACAGTATATACGGTAATCATAATCGTTATTAAATATTAATATTGTTTTTATAATATTGTTTAGTGTTATAAAAATGTAATAAATCAAGATAAAATAAATTAAAAGCGGTTAAAGCTAAGAAAGTATTTGTTAGACATTAGGCGTTAGAAATAAGAACACATCTAAATTATGCCATCCTTTAATTTATCCTATAAAAGCAAATATTCAATTAGAAGCAAGTAAAGAAGTAAGTTACCATTCATTTGTGTTACATTTAAACTATGCTTACCTGATAATGTATTTAATATAATGTATTTAAATTTTAGAATAAAATAAATCAGAATGTAAATAAATATCTAATTCACATTTAGGCAGTTTATATATATAATGATAAGAATATTAATTTTTTTTAAGCGTTTCACCCAAGCAAGGCGAGAAGCCACTAGGACGCAAGGGTTACAGAAAATTTAGAGCAAGATCAGATAGGAGTGATAGAAGAAAGGATGAGAAGGAGGATAGTGGATAGATCAAGGCAACTGGAGATGTTGATTGACATTACATTTGAATAGCTGGAGATTATAGCTCTCATGGAAACTGGAATAGGGAAGAGAGTTCCACAGGCGAGAGGTGCGTGACATGAAGCTATTGGAGTAGAAGAGACGGCTACATTTAGGAGTTTCGACAGTGAAAGGGTGAGGGCGGGATGCCAGCCTCGTAGGGCGCTTGAATTCATGCAGTCTGGGAACCAGCGAATGCTCCTCGGGGCAATTGCCATGAATTTGTATTTGTAAAAGAGACAGAGAGAGGCGACGGCGCGTCTGTGAGAGAGCGACTCGAGACGAGATGCCAGAACAGGGCCAATTGGTAACATATATAACTTGGAATATCAAATTATATAAATTATATACACAAATAATAGAATAGAAATGATGAATAATATAATAATAAATAATCATTACTTTCCATTGATGTGTCCTTTAATTTTCATTTTTGTTTCTTTCGAGAAGACATAGAAAACACGGCTGTGTACAGTAGACATCAAAATCAAGCAGTTTGAAAATGTTAACTATTTGGATAGTTATTAACATTAAAGGAAAATATATAATTATTTGTAACCTAGATACATTCATTCAATTTAGTTTCAAATAGAATAAACATTTAATTATATATATATATATATATATATATATATATATATACCTATTAACATGCCAGCTAAAGTATTCACATAAAAATATAAATATATTCTCATAGATAGATGAACATTCAAACACAACTATATATAAATAATATATATTTACACACACACATATATATATATACTTGCATACACGTGTAAACATATATATTAAGTTATTACATAAAACCATACTTATTATTTATAACATCCGTTATGTTATTATATACAACAATCACTGTTTTATTAACCCTTGCATTCACTGTGAAATATTATATATATATATATATATATAGAGAGAGAGTCAAATAAATTGCTGTTGGAATGTATCACAGCTCATCAAAATATGGCTAGACGTCCAGCTGCCTGTTAATATTTTAAAATAGAAGCTGAATTGGCTTCAGTCGGAGAATCTATCGCTAAGCCGTTGGCGCATAGCAGGCATGAAGGTGAATTTAAGCGTATTTATTTTTCGATAAACACGCCAGTCACTGAGAACTCGATTCCTTTTATCGAAGAGTATTGCATTAGTAGCAGTAATAGTGACTGTTTACAAACTCACTTTTTCTTCCCCAGAAAATTCAATCAGAAATAATTTTCAAGAATATATCTATAATATATATATATATATATATATATATATATATATATATATATAAATTTATATTTTCATAAAAAAAGCCTTAAATAAAACCAATCTTAGCACATTTTATGTATGAAGACACATACTATAAAAAAAATAATAATAAACTTAATTAATTCTTATTCTAACAGAAATTAATGCATTTTTTAATTCTAGCTGGTGAAAAAAGTATTCGTACAAATCAATTATTAGAATAAAATAATCAATTAATTATGGAAAAAAGTATATCACGTGAGAGAGGAGTTTCAGCTGTGACAGTCCAGTGACAAAGGACTTGAAAATGAAATCGTACATGAAACTTGTGAGGCCACTTGCTACTCCAGGAAAGAAAGTTAGAAGGTTAGAGAGTGAGAAGATAATCTTGAATAAACTGGAAAATGATCTTGGAATTATATATATATATATATATATTTGAACTTTATTTCAATCCTTCATGAACTTAGCTATGATTAATGATGAACATGTAATTTCGTTTATGATCGATCTCATCACAATTCATCTTTTAAGATTGGGAAGTAATTATACATTCTTATTGCTCAAAGTAGGGGTCCAACAGTGTTATAAAAATGGAGAATTCCAGTAAGATATCTTTAATCATTTTAAGATACAACGGTTTAGTGCTTAATCAAACGATTGAAGAATTTTTGACGTTGCACCAATGGGTATATTTATATATATATATATATATATATATATATATTTAAATAAACCTCATGCATGGCAGTAAACTCACTAAGATGCGTGGAGTTACTGAGTGTGAAAAAATTAGAAAATTGAGAAACACAGGAGTACGAAGGCGGTGTAATCAAATTTTTATACACCCTACGATATATATATATATATATATATATATATATATATATATATTATATGTATTGTGTTGAAATGTGTATTTAGGCAGCAATCCTCCTTTCATGCACATTTCATTGAATACGAGAGACAAACTGTTTTAATTTAGTTTTTATACAATTTCTCATATGATCCAATATTTTTTTCTTTTCAGATGATAAATTAAATGGGAAAATATCGAATGTTCTTATTTCCGAGAGCTTTCAAACACACACACATACACACACACACACACACACACACATTACACACACTCATTATATAAATATATATATATATATATATATATATATATATTTTACGTTTGTATATATTTTTTATATATATATATATATATATATAGAGAAGAGAGAGAGAGAGAGAGAAAGAAAAAAAAAATACTATTACAAACTTCCTCACACCAAAACAAGGACAGAATTCCATATGGGTCAGGTTATGTGCGCAAATCTTTCCTTATTGAGTTATTAAGTTTCAAATTTATGGTAGATGCTGTTAAATGAAGAATGCAAGATGCAATCAAAGAAGACCCTCACAGATTGCAAATGATATGAATTTGGAATAGCATTTTTATTCCTTGAATCACCCTCCAGGCAGTAATAAGAAAACAACATGCAAGAGTCATGAAAATGCGTTGTTCCGACATTTTAAATGTGTTCTTGCAAAGCAACAATAAACAGCAGTGAATGTTGGATGAATCGGCTGCCTTCGGTCTGGAAACAAAATCTGATACAGTCGTTCAGCCTCGCGTTCATTACTATTCTCACCGTATGAAAAAATCATATCTGATTGCTCACTATATGAATATCCTTCCATTGTTAAACGGAACACTTCTCAGTTAATTCACTACTCCACACGTTAAATGTTCTGTGACAGAATAGCAAAATGTACACGAATAATTTTAATCCTAGTATTTTCATGGCAACACATTTTGCCATCTACTATTAAATTTTTTTTTAAATTTAATAACAAAAAAAAGAAGGATTTGCGTATATATGTTTATTTTGGTGTGAGGAACCCTCCCCGAAATTTTGTAAAAGCATTTTTGATACACCCTGTATATCGGTTCGTGGAATAAATGCATGTAGTTCCATGTATACATATATAGTCGTGTAGCTGTTCAGTAAGCGAAAAGTTCCCAATTGGTTTGGAAATTGAATAACTTTATTACGCTTAACAATGTCCCATAAATTCATTTTTTTTCGGTACAGACATTTATCTACGTTTTCTAAATTTAATTTCAAAATACACCGATGTAAATTATTCGCACACCAAAATGTAATCAATTTTTATGCCTCTTAAATATTACGATTAAGTGCTGTAAAGTTCTCGAGCCAACAAGGAACCCTTTCAAAAATCCTTTCAATATCTCCTTATTGATAGAGGCAAATATCGTTGGATATCAATAGGAACACCCTGTCAATTATCGCTTTACCTTAATATTTCGAAAACGAAATATTTCAAGAGCGAAATAGAGGGAAAAAGCTTGACAAATATTTATGGGTCATTTAATGTCGAAACTTAATTTCTCTGGGAGCTTTAAAGTAATGAAAATATAAGTTATTCTGCTTTCACAATTGAATACATGGTAGATGATACTCAGCTTTTGTGCATATACATGTTTTTGTGGACTAGAGGCGATGATATGTGTGTTTTATGATATATGTCATTCTGATTTCACAGTTGAATACATGGTAGATGATACTCAGCTTTTGTACATATACATGTATTTGTGGACATAATTACCAGAGGCGGTGATATCTGTGTGTTTTATGATATATGTTATTCTAGTTTCACAATTGAATACATGGTAGACGATACTCAGCTTTTGTGCATATACATGATTTGTGGAGATAATTACTAGAGGTGGTGATATATGTGTTTTATGTTGTAGATTTGTTGAAGGTATATTTTAGAATACAGTTTGATTTTTTTAAGAAATTGTAGGAGATTATATGAAATAATTTCATGCACGTTCTTTCATTTTGGCTGGTTGATTGGTTGATTCTGTTTGACGGCATGTCTATGGGGTATTTAATAACGAAATCTAAATATTTTCTACGTAATTTCATACTTTTAACTACAGATATGTTTGACATAATTTTATAATTTCTGAGTAAAGGTCTGATATTAGATATATATTTTGTAGATCATAAAAAGTATTTTTGGCAATTTTACTATTTTGCTCTAAAAAAATATATTGTTCGTTATTTTATTATAAAAATGTACTGTTGATTTTTGCTTGGGGGTTCACTATTTGCACATGGCTTAGAGCCTAACAGATGCAACCACCTCGAGTCAAGATGGAGCTGGGGGCAATAGTAAGTGGTGGTTCCACCCTCCTCGAAATATACAATCTACCGATAAGAGGACTTTGCTATCGGATGCATACCTAAAACTATGTAGCGTCAGACGATGAAGGAGGAGAAGATAGAAACCTACAACGACACATAGAAAAAAAGAAGAATGTTTTTGTGTGGGGGGTGCTAGATTTAGATTATTTAGTCTAAAACAATTGATACAGTTTATGTAATCGATCGTCAAATGCTTTGTGATGACGCAGTAAAAGGATTTGTTCAGATTTTATGGATAAAGTAAGAATTTTAAAGTTCGGTGTATTTTAAAAGTGAAGATTGCAAAGATTATGTTCCTTGTCTCTTCAGGATATGGCCGGTTATTGTTCTCCACAATTTCTTATCATTTGTATCTCTAAGCAATATTTATTTCCTTTCTATCCTTCCCTATCCTGGTTCTGCTCGTTTTGTAAGTTATTTGCTGTTTATCGCGCCTCTCTGACCGTCAATGTGTCTTGTGAGTGTCAAATTTTCTGAACCCTGTTTCCTCATTATATGTCCCAAATAAATGATCTCTCTGTTTTTGATTTCCACTTTGCTTATATCCTTGTTTCCATAGTCTACCCACGCTATTTCCAACGTCCTACTGTAAAATAATACATATGGTAAATATGGAGTGTTACTTTCCAACTATGACAGAGTTTAAAACAGTCTACGCGGCCTTGTGGGTAATGAATTGCTTCCCACGATACAGCCTCTTTCCTACAGTCGAAATGTTGTTAGACTTTCGCCACATTATCGTTATTTCCATACAAAATGTTCAGACGAGCCACATTCATTAGTTCCACCAGTTCAGGTCATCACAGCTAGGACTCGTCATGCCACGTCTACAGAGTCGAATCATCTTCATTTCTTTCGTATTTTACTCAGACATCTTCTTCCACAGAACTGTTAATTTGTGGAGCTGACTCCGGAAAGAATGCTTCCCCGATCACTATGATCTTAATTTCTTCAAATCAAGGCTCAGCCGTTATCTATCCAACATATTCTTATAGTTTTTGTTTTGTTTTTAAATTTTTCACTCCAAGAAAGGCGGGAGTGCCACTAGCACACAAGGGGTTACAGAAAGTGGGAGCAAGAGTAAAGAGGCGTGAAAGGGGAAAGGATGAGGAGAAGGACGGGGAATAGATCAAGGCATTTGGAGATATCGATTGATATTGCATTTGAATAGCTGGAGATTATAGCTATCCAGGAAGCAAGTAAGAGGAAGGGAGTTCCACAGACGGGAAGTGCGAGACATGAACCTATTAAACCGTTTCGACAGTGAAAGTGTGAGATCGAGATGCCGACCTAGTGGCACGTTTAAATTCATGCAGTTTGGGAACCAGCGAAAGTAGCTCGTCGGAGCAGTTACCGTGAAAGTATTTGTAGAAAAGACAGAGGGGGGGCGCTGTCACGTCTGTGAGAGAAACGACTGTAAACGAGATGCCAGATCACGGCCAACCACATTGCATATCCGTCTCTGGATTATGTCGAGGACCCTAAGACCAACAGCGGGGACTCCAGAGCATATATGACAGCAATATTCCATGCAATGGCGAATGGTTAATTTATAGATTTGAAAGATGGACTCGGGCGAGAAAAACTTTCTGTCGTGACACAGAGAACAAACTTTCCTTGCGGTAGATATGAACTTCGTAATTCAGTGAAATTGTACAATCGGCAATGCAACCGGAAATAAACCTTTTTTTTTTTCAATGTTTTGTCTTTTCATATTAGGATATATTAAACAATCCAAATCACTAATATTGATGCTTTTTTCTTTTAGTTTTATTAAAATACTATTGTTGCTTTCATTTTTCACCGCTCCACTAGATATTGCCACCGCCCCCAGGGTTCGGTACCGCCCACTTTGGGAATCACTAATCTATAGTAATATAAAATAATCGGATGGGAAGTTCTTAGGCTGACCAAAATAAGTAAGTAGACACTCCAGTTGGTAGACGAAAAGACATGAAAGTCAGCCTAGGAACTTTTCAGCCGACTCACGTATTAAAAAAGAATTCCATATTCTGAATTTTTGTTTTACATTTTAAGAAAACATGTTTTATAAACATATTTTGTTTTGCCATCTGCAGGTGGAGGGGGACAATTTACAATGAATTTATATAGCAAACTGCATCGTATATTAACTTTTATGACATTTAATATATTTTTCATATATTATTGATCTGGCATTCAAATTTTCTTTTCAGGTTACTATAGATTAGCTATAACTATATCAAAAGAAAATATGAAAGAAATATTTCTGGTCGCTGTGCAAGGCAATAAATCCAATACGATGCAAGTGATTACTGAAAGGGAAACAATATTAAAAAAAAAACATTATTAAGGAGAGTGAACAATAAAAAGAACAGGACTTAAGAGTATAAAAGTTAACGATAGGCATTGTATTTAAATTTTTGATGATCAAAGCAAGAGGCGGGAAGCGAGTTTAACAAGCAAGAAGAAAATGTTATCATAGTGCTTGAGATGAAAGGAATAAAAAAAAAGCACACTAAAGCTTAATAAACAAGAAATTTCAGCTTAATGATAAGGTTACATCATAATCACAATTCCGGCAGATGTATCATTCTTTGCTGTCTGCGGTCTGTTCAATTAATTTGAAAGATTTCAGGAAGGTTCATCCTGGCCTAAAAGAAGAACGAATTATGTTGACCAGGCGAAAAGCAGTGTGCATAAGCGGTGATGATATTATACATTTAAAAAAAACAGGTTTTTGATTTGAGTGATTTTTACGGTTTATCAACCTTTTGCAGAGCATTAAAATCCAGAAAATATATTTAGATTGAAAGAATCTTTACATGATAATAATGATTTACCGATACACGTAATACTAATTAATCCATAGCTGAGGAGAGATGTGGTGCATTCATGCCTTTTCCAGTGGCATGTGAATATAACGAACCCAAATGGAATTGGAACACGGTTCATTGATTACCAATTCCTAGCCATTATTCTTACATCCTGGTATTCCCAAGTGATCTCCCATCTAGTTACTGACCAGGATCGATGTTGCTTAACTTCGGTGATCGTACCAGCTTTGTGTATCACTGTAAAGTACAGTAAGAGAACCACTCTGCATAAAAGATTTGGAACTCTGTATTAATCGTATTTTATTTAACAACAGAAATAATGGTGCTGAAGTTTGTTTTTCTAATAAAAGGATGTCAACTCGAATTCCAACCAGTTTCCTTTCGTGAGGCTCAGAATAAACGCTACTATCGTTCAATCTGCGTCACACAACTACAACTTAAAAGACAACCATTAAAATAAATTACACAACAATTAACAACTAATTCCTTGAAAATGGCTAAAGAAGCGCGCGAAAGCGCTTAGGAAAAATAGACGACGGAAAAATTTTAACCTCCTTTAGCCCCACTAAAAGGAAAAAATATAAGAATATTTCAAAAGCTCAATAAGAAAAATTCATCAAATTTTCTTGTCTGTCATATTCAACGAAACATGTTTGAAAGAAGGGTCACTGCCCAAATATCTCTATCTATAAAAGGCAGGATGTGTGTGTGTGTGTCTGTGTGTCTGTGTGTGTAACGAATGCACGGCCGAAATTTTCGACGGATTTGCACCAAAATTTACATGCACATGCTCCAAGTTAGCGGGAAGGTCAAGACCGACTTTGCATTTCCCAACTCCTATCGATAGTGGAAATAATCGATTTTTTTCATGCTTCTACAGCAGTTTTCATGTAATTTGCAGCATTTTTTTATTGGCCAGAGTGAGAGGCAATAGCTGACTGCCACGAATAGGCAGGAAGATTCTATTGGCCAGCGTGAGAACCAACAGCTGACTGACCCGAATGTTAACTAGCATGCTAGCATGCAAAAAAAATCGATAGCTGCATTCGTCACAAGTGGGAAAAATTTAAATCTGCATGGCATTTTACTCCAATTAGTTCATTCGCTTGCTTAAACTCAACGTTGATTCTGGTTCCGCAGAACTGGGTTGGGTGTGAAAAAGTATTTGTTGTTAACATTCTTTTTTCATTCGGTTTTTCCAGTCACGAGTCCTTTTTTTAAAGCTGATCGTTTTGTGTTCATTTTGTTTAGTTCTTTTTTCGTAACAGATTTAATGTTTAGTATAGAGCTTAGAAAAAATTCGCAGTGTGAGATAGGCAAGAAGTAAGGCATGTAGCAACATCAGCACGGCAAAGGGCACTCCTTTAAAGGCAAGGAAGGGCAAAAATATTTTAAGTCAAGTGATAGCGATTGCTGTATGAGTCGTACGATTTTTGAATCAAGCACGGGCAACTCCGGGCCATGCTGATAGTACATTATATATATATATATATATATTATGATACAGACAACTTTAAGTGTTCATGAGATTATGATTTGTTTCCTTAAGACCGGAATTTTGGTCCTAATTCATCAGATCTTCATTTTCATATAAAAATATCGGTAACAAATTTTTCCAAGTTTAAAAACTTACATATTATTATTTTGTTTTAATTTATTCACACATGTGTTTGAGGAGGAGACAGTTTTAAGTTGGTATAAGATGATAGAGAGAAGAGGAGGAAGACGATAGATATGTGATCGAAACTAAAGAGGGAAAGGAGACATAGGGAGACGTTTATATCTATCTTTATTTAGATAAGAGACCAGACATGTTGACCTATTTATCAATATTTGCTCTGTTTTTACATTGAGCTCTCTCGATTAGATCCTCCTTGGAATTATTCATACGGATTACGAAAGAACTATATATATATATATATATATATATATATATATATGAATAAAAAGGAGACAAACTATTCTTAGCCGATTTTTTCCTCGTCTCTTTTTATTCAGAGGCGACAGTTTGTTTTATGCTAATGGCAATTGTCATATGGCCTGATGATTGCGTTTAGCATGAAACTGTCGCCTCTGGGTGTTAACTTCAATGTCCATTTTTATATCAACATACGCTCTATCCCCAATATTGGGTATTTTAACAATACAGCATATCATAAAACTGTATTTTATCATATATATGTATGTATGCATGTATAAATTCGCGTTCCAAGATCAAAATAACCTTGAACTTTTCCCGCTTCTTAACAATCATTATATTTTTTTATTCCAATCGATATTTCTGGCGTCACTTGGCGTCCCAGAACGGCATTTTGAGTAAAATGTTCTGCCAAGTGGATATGTAAGCCGATGTTATTTCTTTCAAGCCTTGCCACTTCTAATCCAGTCGATGAGCGAATCTCAATCCAAGGAAACGAACATTCAGTATTATAGATGAGTGGTCACCGCAGAAATTTTGTAACCAGCCTTTCAGAAAGTAAAATCTCCGTAATTATTAAGTATAACTTCATCTAGCGCATAGTTGCGACACATGGCAACAAAGACGTGGTTCTACAGGAGGATGCTGAGAATGAACGGAAAATGCAAGCAACGATGAAGTTTCTAGCAAAATGGGAAACAGAAAAGACACTCGTACTTAGAATCAGAATAAGGTAATTAATTAATATTTCTCGGACACATAACGAGAAAAATGAGCTTGGAGAAGTTGACACTTACAGGATATATTAAAATCAAAGGGGCAAAAGGAAAAAACAATAACTTAATTTGCTAATCTATTTAGTTGAAATAGGTACCATGTTGATGAATGACTGTTCTCGAACATAACTCTATTTTCTTGTTCCCATCTTTAAAAAAATTCTCATCCTTTGATTTGATAAACAGTTCAAATACTTTGATTGCCTCTTCGTTATTAAAGAATGTTTAATTACGTATGAAAGGCTCAAAATTCTTAACTCAGTGAGAATCTTTAGAATCAAAATTTCTTAACTACGTAAGATAATAGGTGAATGTGGAGAATGATGCAAAATTTCGCGTGATGACTCTTGGATTGACGTGGAGTTGGGGTGTAAGTATTAGCAATACCAGAAAGTGATTGTCGGCGGTCTGTTCATTGCACATGAAATGGATAGTTGCACGATCGACCATGTTGGCAAAACAAATTCGAAATTAATATAACTGCTCTGACATTAGACACTGCTTAATGTGTATTTTCGTGCTACTGCTCATTTTTTGCTTGATAGATAGATAGATAGATAGATAGATAGATAGATAGATAGATAGATAGATAGATAGATATAAATAGACTTGTGATGGATAGATATAAATAGATTTGAGATAGATATAAATAGACTTGTGATAGATATGAATAGATTTGAGGTAGATAGATATGAATAGACTTGTGATAGATAGATATGAATAGATCTGAGATAAATAGATATGAATAGACTTCTAATAGATAGATATGAATAGATTTGAGATAGATAGATATGAATAGATTTGAGATAGATAGATATGAATAGACTTCTAATAGATAGATATGAATAGACTTGCGATAGATAGATATGAATAGATTTGAGATAGATAGATAGATAGATAGATAGATCTGAAGAAAGTAGATAGATAGATAGATCTGAAGAAAGAACTTGATAGATAGATAGATTGATAGATAGATAGATAGATAGATAGATAGATATGAATAGACTTCTAATAGATAGATATGAATAGACTTGCGATAGATAGATATGAATAGATGTGAGATAGATAGATAGATAGATAGATAGATAGATAGATAGATAGATAGATAGATATGAATAGACTTCTAATAGATAGATATGAATAGACTTGCGATAGATAGATATGAATAGATTTGAGATAGATAGATAGATAGATAGATAGATAGATAGATAGATAGATAGATATGAATAGACTTCTAATAGATAGATATGAATAGATGGGTATCTAGATAGATAGGAATAGACTTAACATAGATAGATAGAAAAAAGAAAGAAATATTTTATTACTTAATATTTTATAGTATAAAGCACAATATTTGTTTATTTATCGTCCAAGTTGCCTGACCTCAGCTACATAGTATTTTTAGATTACATTATTTATATGGTAGCAGAAAACATTCGACAATACCAATGGTATAACTCATTTTTCAAGCAATGAGAACACGTTGCACACGTTTCACACGTTGTCAACGCATTGTTTTGTTTCGTTTGTGTTACCTTTGGATATATATATATATATATATATATATATATATATAATGAAAAACAGACCAATTTAAATTGGTCTGTTTTTCATTAAATATTAGCTCTGTTCTTCACATTGAGCTCTCAGGATTTCATCCTCCTTGGATTTACCAATTCGGTTTACCAAGTTCTTCATAACTTAACTATATATATATATATATATATATATATATATATATATATATATATATATATATATATTCTTCTTTTATTATTTAAAAAAAATAATTCTTCCTTACACACGGCAATATGTCATTGTATGGGTAAAATCCGAGATTACACATCCAAGGAATATAATGAAAGCAAATCCAAAATTATGTATGTATTTCACCAGCCTTTTTGGTACAGTCCCGTTAACTGCTTTGTGTTTCGTTTTCTCCTTCTTTTATATTTTAGTTTCGCTGTAATTCATTTTTATTGGTAAAGAAAACGAGGTGACATTTCTGTTGTTTATTTCGTTATTTTAATTCATTTGCTACAATCGTTCACGGTGATATTGACCATATCAATTATTACAAACAATGCGACTCGAAGAATTCCAGGCAAATGGAATTATCGTTATGCAAATCGAGTCAAGTACTTTCGTCAAGTTCTCGCGACATGAAAATCCTTTTTAGAAACAGGAGTGATTCTACCGTTCTTCGATTCAATCAATGAAAATTAAGCGGAAGTCAGACATAGCACAGGGAATCGACTTCCGATGTTTCTAAAGACAGAGAACCAATTTTTAACAACCTCGCGCGACACTTCGTCAACAGATTACACGAAATGTGTGACGAAGTGTGAAGTCTGTTGATAATATGCCAATAAAAGAAGTCTGGTCGGACAATGAATTCCCCCGATTCGTTTCTTTCGCATCACGAAAGCAATATATTGATGTTTGGCGGGAAATCTGACGAAAGCAATATCGTTCAAATGTCACTTCGAAACTTCTTAATCATCAGTTAACAAATAACAAAAAAAAGTCCAGGACGTTTGCCGTAAAGCTTTGTTTAGCAAGATTGTTTCTCTAAACCGTTCGCTTTCTCGACTTCCATTTGAGACTCTGCTACTTTGCTCTTGTGCCAGACTAGGAAAACCAAAACAAATATCAATATTCCATTATATCTCCCTGGTAACCATCTTGCGATACCATTCATATATCAGGTATGCTTGCATGTGTTATATTGTGAGGGAGAGTCTGGATACCTATTGTCCTGCTGGTAGTAAACATTTCTTGGAGGTTTGCATTGATATTCATGCGAACATATTTGCTTTAATATGTGCTGTGAACACCATGAAGTCTTCCTAGGCTGGCCTTACAATCTAATACTCTTGCATGTATACGATCTGTTGGATTACCGCCTCCTGGTCATAATCACAAGCAAGCGGCGAGATTTTGAATTAGCACCCCCTGACGATAATTACAGGCGGTGTGAAATTTGAAAGAATCCATATCTTTCTCAGTAACTTTTCATAGGCGAAAGGAGATATTTTTCGCTCACTCAAATATGCAAGTACCTCAACTACACACATTGAAGGTTGCTTCGAATTCTGAACATATAATTTCATTGTTCCTTTTGTAAAATCTCCTCCTATCAATATATTTGGTAATATTTCTTGGTTTAAATTCTATGTCTTATTTTTCATTTGAGCTCACCAGAGTCCACCCCAAATTGTTTGCGGGTCAAATGTACCAGATGCATAAAAATCTCATGAAATCATTGAAGACCGCAGGAGATTGTAAAGATGACATATCGCATTCTACGATACGTTATTCTACGCTCCTTGCATATGTTGATGCAATACGGTAAGATTTTGTTCCATACATGACAAAATTGGCCACATCACGAAAGCAATAAAATACCTTCTCGATTTTCTGGACTTTGATTATATGAATGTGAAATGAAGAAAAATATTGAAAGCATTCGAACATTTTTCCGTTATCCGAACTAAATCCAGCCTAGTATTTCATCATGCGCGAGCGTTTCAAGAATTTAGAAACCATACTCAAAATTTTATTTTCAACCATTAAAGGAATGATTGCGTTTGACAAATATTAGTTGCGCTTTCAACCAGAAACTAACCTCACAAATACATCTACTTTTGTACAAGTTATAAGTTAGCGGCAGAAAAAACCGTGAGGCCAGCCAGAAAGAGAGAATAATTGATGCATATTTCTTTTCATCAATCAAAACCTTGAACAAAGTGTTTGTAATTGTTATTTATGATACAAATGTTAAACGTCTTTCAAGAAATTGTTTTTTTCTTTTCTTTTCCTTTTTTTTTTTTTTTTTTTTGTTGTTGTTTTTTTGTTTTTTTTTTATAATTTATGTATTCACTTATCCGGAATTTTAAATTATCCGAACATGTTTTTTCAAACCTTCTTTCAAGGAGACCGGATAATCGAGTAATCACCGTACATTGATTTTTTCCGTGTCATCTGACGAAAAGCAATGCTGTTCAAACGTCGCTTCGAAACTACTGAATTGTGCCAGCCTAGTCAGAGGTTTCAACTCTCGATAGATTCCAAAAGCCTGGTGACGAATTATTTTACACCCTGCAATCCGTTTCTCGCAGACGACACGTCGCAAGCTTCTCGCAGCTCAATCGCTATTTCGATGGAGAGTCTTCCGATGAACTACACACCCTGGTTCCACCTGTCATAACCTTTACTAACTAACTTAATTCCCTTTGTAGTCGTTTAGTGAGATGCAATTTCTACTCGAACAGTTTCTTTCCACGAACCACTGACCTGTGTAACCGACTGCCAAGAGGCTGCTTCACCGATCACTACAATCTTAACCTGTCAAAGTCTAGAATTAACCGTTATCTTCCACACATATCAGCATAAATGTGTGCCTTTTACTCTGTAACCCTCTACCTCGAGTAGCTCTCGGTCCTCGTAGAAATTGAACATCATTGTAAAAAAAAAAGTTAACAAATAAGAAAAACGTCCATGGCGTCTACCATAAAACTGTGTTAAGCGATTGATACATTGGTTCGTTTCCTACGGCTTATCAACTCTTTGCGGGTTATTTAAAACTAGAAAATATTTTTAGACTGTAAGATTTTTATTTTTCAGATAATAATGTTTCAGTTATACAAGTCTTACTAATTAACCCATAGCTGGGGGAAGGTGGATTCATTTCTTTACCAAGGGGAATTATACATAGGGAAATGTGACAAATCAGACTGGAATTCGAACTCAGCTCTATGATTAACAAATCCTTTACGTCACACGCACATCAAAGCTTACAGCACCTGGTACCCCCAAGCGGTCACTCATCCACGTACTGACCAGGTTCGGCGTTGCTTAAATTCGGTGATCGTATGAGAATCGGTGTTTCAACCAGATGTGGCCTTAGGATAGAAAACGGTTGGTTGAAGAGGTTAAGACGGTAGTGATTGCATTACTAACTGGGGAGCCGATTGCCAATTCCAGTTCATTGTATTCCCTTACGATTAAATACGCTTGGGAAATGTACGAATCCATCTCTTCTAAAGTAATAAACATAAGACAAGCATAGAATACTCCACCGCAAACGAGACTCTGCCCTTCGGTAAAGTCTGGGTTCCTCTCTGTCGGAAGGCAGAGAGTTCGACCAGCACAGTTGGAGACGCATCTCCAACTAATTGCCGAAATAATAAACAAAAGACAAGCATAGAATACCCGGTGAGGATCGAACTCACAAGACAGTAGTAATAATCAACGAGACTAGCTCACTCATCATTGCTCCAAGCCACAAGGCCATAAGGGGCATCTAGTGAGGATCAGACTCACTACACTGTAGTTATCGTCAACTAGGCTAGCTTTGCGAGACATTACTGAAGTACCTGATCTTCTTCTTAAATGCCATGTCCCCTCAGGACGTAGGCGATCATGGCTCGCTACAATTTCCTATCCCTTGAAACTCTAAATAAATTGTCTTTTCGTTATTTCTAAACCCTGTTCCGCCATCCATTTTCTCAAGCTTGTCTTGTATGTTATACAATGTTTTCCTCTCTTCCTCTTGCCCTCAATTTATCCTGTGAGTATCAGATTTTCCAAGCCCGCCTTCATCATTATGTGCTCTAGAAATTTCCATTGTCTCTTCTTGACGTTAAGGATAAGTTTCCTTTTTGTTTCCATTTTCTCTAAAACCTCGTCGTTGCTCACATGTTTGATCGATGTTATCCTCAGCATCCTTCTGTAGAACTACATTTCTGTCGCTTCAAGTCTCTTCATTTTTGAGGAGATTGTCCAGCACCCACTGCATTACAGGACATATATCACGTAACAGTTCAACATCTACATTCTCTTTGTTTCTATTGAAATTTTTCTATCTCTTAATACTCTGCTTAACTTTTGGAAGGCATTTTTCGCTATCCCAATACATCTTCGGGTTTTTGTATCGCAAACATATTTAAATCTTTGTGCTAGTTTAATTTTCACTGCGTTGGTTAAAATAATCCAGTGACTTAATCCAGAGAGTTGTGAGTTCAATCTCTGACCACAGCAGAGATGAACAAAAACTTGGTGAGTTGCGTTACTTAAAGGAAATAACTGAAACTGAGATATCCAGAAATGGCATGGCACGTGGAACTAGAAAAATCTACCCCGGTGGACAAAATAAAGGTTTCAGTTCGAAATTCTAACGTAGATCGCCTGAAGAACGCTGCAGCCTTCAACAGCCGAAACGTCGTGAATATGACAATACAGATGCGGGAAATAGTCCGAACAATGTAAATAATGTAAATAAATTATACTTTATTAGATAAATTGCATGTTTACCATTGCGATTTTTTATATATTCCATAAATGAAACACACATTTTTAAGATTAAGCTAGTTTTCGTAAAAGCAGAAATATTATATAACATTGTATTCTATGATCTATTTTTAATCATTTCATCCCAAGAACGGCAATAAAGCCACTAAGACGTGATGAGCTTACTGTGTGTGGAAGAATAAAAAAAAAGAAAACATTATTAAGGAGCGAGAAAAATGAAAGAACAGGAACCATAAAAGAGATAACGACTGACAATGAATTTCAATTATTGAAGATCAAAGATGTCTGGAAAACAAGAAGCCGGAAGAGAGTTCCACGGACGAGAAAAGAAACTGTTAGCAAAGAACTTACGGTTCCATCTAATCAATTCAACTGTAAAACAATGAGACCTTGTTGCTAATCTAGTCAGTCAGTTAAGTGTCATATGTGATACACGCTTGCGCAATCATCTCTCTTTCGAATTCAGAACTGACTAGGCCGATAATTTCCCCGTGGCAGGTTGCCGTTTCTTTCCGACCAAGATTATAGAACCCATTCTGTCCTGCTATTCAATCTACAGCTGGAGGAGGGCGAGAAGTGTTGGAACCTTCCCAGGGGTATTTGCATGTAAGTGAATGTAACGAACCCTACTAGAATTTGAACTCGGCTCTCCGATTTCTCGTTATGAACCAATTTTCATTACACTACGACACACGTTCCTTTCAATTTAACACTGCGCTTAAATTCTAGATACCACAGAGGAAAAGCTCATCAGAACAATTATCATGAAAGTATCTATAGAAACTGCGCAAGTGAGAAAGTCACTGAAAGCCGGGATGGAAGGTCAGGACAAATAACATTACAGATTCTTCTTTAGATTAAAATCCAAAATCAAGAATCTCCAAATATATAGCAGAGGCACCATCATTTAAATAATTGTCGCGAGGGTGAATATTTCCCTACAAGTTTGGACGAAAGACATAAAAACACTCCTACATGAAGAGGAGCAGCAGGAGGAGCAGTAGCCTTTGCTTAAAAAAGTCATTCACGGTTTAATATTCTCTTCCCTAATTTCTGTTCTACATTATGTTTCACTGTACCAAAAGGTAATAAACTTGTTAAACGAATTCGGGTTTCTACTGTAGTTTTGATGATTCAGTCACGACAATAATCTAGAAATAGATTAAGATTAAAAGTTGTGGTATTCTAAAAAGAAATCACTTTTGAATAAAAGCCATCAAAAAGCAACTTGTACGCGAACAAGGTTTAACGGAATGATAAGTTTTCACTGTGACTTGCAACTTTATTTAACAGCCCAATGCTCAAACTTTTCACGGCTGTCAACTCACGAAATGAAGAGCACCTCAAAATTGCTTCTCCACTCGTGGTGAGGATGTGGGAAAACAGAATCTTATAGCTGAAAACTTGAATATAAAAAAGAAAACCCGTTGTTCTATTCTAAGAACCAATTCCACACCATTGCAGTGGTCTCCTTGCATTTCCATTACCTGAAAATAAATACAAAGAAATATATTCTGGATATCACTCGTAATAATCTGGTGGGTAGTCTAAAAGTACGTAGTCTACTTTTCAAAATAAAATAAAAATTGTGAATAGCATTTATTAAAGTTTTTTCGATATTCATTAACGGTTACTTCCTACTACATAAGGCCAATATATCTAACGTTTGATAATCGAGTGTAAAAATGTCAAACTTTTTGAGAAATGCAAGATTGGTATCATCGAGAATTTCATAATGGAATCACAATTACGTTGGGCTGGCCATGAAGGCAAGGATGAGTGATGATCTCATACCAAAAGTTCTTTTTTTACAGTGAACTCCATAGTGGTCATAGAAATGTTGGTAGACCTTGGTTCCGGTACAAAGATAAACTGAAGAGCAACCTTTCTTGTGTCAACATTCCATTCAAGAACTTTGAAGAGGTGGCTATGAAGAGATCTTTTTCGCTGCCATTCAGGAATAATACACCATCGAGAAGTAAGCATCAGTCGACTACGGGAAACACGAAAGCAAAATAAGACAACTAACAGTGTTCCTGCTGCATTTGGATACAATGCATTCTCCTGTACTATTTGTGATCTTCTGTGCAATTCTCAAGCCGGTCTCAAAAGGCTCACCCGCCATAGGCATGCAGATAATTAGTTCGTGATCGTCGGAACCTCATACATCGAACTCGATGGGAGAGTCTATCATATATAGATAGATAGATAAATAGATAGATAGATAGATAGATAGATATATACAAGTTACATTAAAAACGACTGACATGGTACTGATATTAAGTTTTTTATTTAATTTTTGCGTTCTTAAAATTTTCTTCTTTTCTGGACATAATTTATGTAGAAATTGTCTGTATATTCTGCATGTCCGAGTGCTTTCGTCTATATTTTAGCCATTATCAAGGATGATACCAAACGTTTCAATACTGATAGATTTTCTTCTAATTATTATTAGCAGTAGTAGTAGTAGTATTTCCTCAGAATTTAATATCTGGTATTTAATGCATGAAAACAGGGTCACAACCTGTAGCCAAAGGTATTTTCCTCAAAGTGTTCATCAATTTCCGTATATTCTTCCCGTTTCTAAGAGACTTCCTTTTAGCAACAATTCTTCTTGACTTGATTTTATCTTTACCTCCTCTACTAGTTCTTGTCGAACATCACAACTATGTCCTCTTGGTAATTCAGATCACCCGCTATTATCTATTGATATTTCTTTTGTATTGTCTATTAGAAAAGAACCTCCTATTCACAAAACTTCTTTCTGTTACCCCGTCCTGAATATGACGATAAACTTCATCCGCGTCCTGGGCAAGACGATAAACTACATCCGACAGCAAAGCCTCTCATAATAACATAAACATTTTGACGATAAAACTTTATTTTTATTTTGAAAGTGTAAAAATAGGTTATAATACCAGAAATATTTTGTATAAAAAAAAAGAAAAATAAAGAATAGTACCAGAAATAAATTTTTGGAAAAAAACATTACCAGAAATTCTTTTTTGAGAGAAAAAAATAGCAGTAATAAAAATTTTGTTGGCATTAAATAACCCACTGAGGTTGATATGCCGTAAAAACAAACCAAACCAAATCATTCTGTTATCAACAATTGAGATTTATTTTGTGAATTTATTCGAGACTCCCCTCGGATTGATATTCTTAACCGCTTCCCATTGAGAATTGTGTCGCAGAGGTTTAAAGGCGACATTGGTGCTTGTGTACCATTTCGCAAATATCAACTGAAATCACAATCTTCTCCTTGATTCACACACAGAAAGTTCCAGTGATCAACGAATGCGAATTTTCTTTATTCATGTCTCTTTTCTCTCACTCATCGTACCAAGTACACCAATGACAACTGGTATGAGTGTGACTCTCTTTAACTTCTATAAGTTATATTTGATTAGTTTCTCTTCTTCAAATTTGCTCTTTCTGCATCAAAAGGACACGATAAATCAAACATTATCTGTTTTTCCTATTTTATCTATCAGTAATATGCCCGATATTTTGTACTTCAGTTTCATCATCATAACAGGATTTACGGCCATACTATGTCAAAACCCCGTTTAAAACTGTAGAAAAAATTTTCACTAAATTTAAATCTCAATTTTGTGTAAAAATAGGTTCACGTAAATTTCAAATTCAAATTTCCACATTAGCACTTATTAAGCAATCAACGACGTTACCCCAAACTTCATTCAAGCTCTGAAAAAGCATACGACAATTATTATCGTTTACTAAATTATTTAAAGGATTACACCTAGACAAGGATTAATAATATTTTCCCTTCTAAAAAAAAGAAATTAAAAATTATATTTATTGACCAATGAGTTTAGTAAATCAAACGTTTAGCTTCTTGTGATCCAATTTTTCTTATAAATGGCATACCATAACTTAATATTCTTTAGCCTTCAGTATAATTTTCGATACTGAATTCTCAAATTTTCGCATATTCAAACTAACTTATTGCTTGTGTACTAAGTTCTTTTTTGCAAATTTTTTTCTTGATGTTTCTTCTCGTTATTAAAGTAATTTCATAATCAGTTTTTCATAAACTGAGCGTGATATAGACCAACGATAGTTGTAGCAGCAATACAAATATCAGGTTACGGCTTGCCTGCCGCTGGAAGCACACTAACGCACATAATAAATCGTTGACTTTCGCATCAGAAATTCGTACAGATTTTCCATGTTTTACCAGCACAATTCTTTTCTTTTGTGTTGTAAAATTTAAAAACAAAACATTTTCCGTACGAACTTTGTTTGCGAGGAACTTTATAACTTGTTTTTTCAACTTCAAAGGCGAAAAAAATGGTTATTTTTATACTCAATAAAAAAATTATTTAAATTTGTAAAGCTGTGTTTGAAGATTTTTTTTTCGTTTTACACACACTTTTTCATCTACACCGAAGTTAAGCAACGCCGTACCTAGTCAGTGTCTAGATGGATGATCGCTTGAGAATACCAGGTGCAGTAAGCTCGGATGTGTTGCTGGTGTAATAGATAACAGCCCGGAATTGTTAATCGGAGAGTCGAGTTTCAATTCCAGTAGGGTTCGCTGCATTCACTTACGCTCAAATACTGCTTGGGAAACGAATGAATCTACCTCTAGAGGTTAACTAGCAAAACTTGTATGATTAAATTTTTATTATTTGCCCTCCGAAAAGATTCTTAGAATGTAAAATATTTTCAGGCTTTAAATAACCTGAAAAGGGTTGATAAATTGTAGAAAATAAATGGATCTATGGATAAAACAATCATTATTATTAATAGTACCATTTTTTTCCCTTTTTTGCTTTGTACCAATCCCTTAACGGATCATTATCCATGACTTATGGTGACGTAAGGGAATAAATATCTGCATCCTGTTCGCAATAATGCTGATGTAATGTTATATTTAATATGTACAGTTTTATATACTGTTTATATTGCTAATACTCTCCTAATGGAGCAGTTCCACACAGTGCATTTTTTTAATCTCTTGTCAGTCTCTGCCAATGATTTTCATCGTGTTACAATTACTAGGAAGAACAATAGTTTTACGGTGCCATTGTTCTTCTGTTTCAAGATCCGTATATTTACCTATTTTGACATATTCCATAACAGACATTTTTATCTGATGGCACTACCATATCCATAAAAAGGCATTTCTGGCCTCTTTAATTACAATGTCGTCTACTACTACTACTACTACTATTATTATTATCATCATCGTCAACAACAACAACAACAACATTTTTCTTGATGTTCTGTTTGAGACAATCATTTGTTAATTCTTTTGCCTGAAGCAAAGAAAGGAATTTCTTTAAATGCTATTGAGCATTTGATATTGAGAAGATTTTCCCCGGGGGTATGCGAGTGGTGCTAAGGAACATACTCTGAAACCGTTTGTAATTCCCTGTGATTTTCATAATGTGTGTAGCAGTAGATTTGTTACCATCCCACGTGCCTCTGTTAAGAGTGGAATGGCGGTTGTGCTTAAACGTCATTAAGGGGTACAGGAGGGTAATGGAATTCGGCTCGGATTGAGAAATCGAACAGCCGAGGTCGAATTCCAGTCGAGTTGATTATATTCGCTTACGTTTTAACGTTCACACCTTTTCATATTGTATTAATCTAACATTTTTCATATTGTATTAATCTAACATTTTTCCTCCAGCTATGAGTAAATAGCAGGACAGACTTGGTTTTATAGCCTCGAGTGGCAACGGGTCTAGAAGAAGGAAAACTCTTAATTCAAAACTGTATGTAGCCCTGTGCTGCTAAAGGAAAAGACCATTTGCATTGACTCGATGATCCCAACTAGGGTCGATTCCTTTTTTTTAATGCCACATTCTTACCATTTCTATTGTCAGACACTTATATTTCGAAAGCTTTTCAAATTCATTTTCTGAGCCATTTTTTTTTTCTCATCATGCCTACGTTTTTCGAAGACGTATTGTTATATCACGGTGGAGTAATGGATAGCGGCTCGGATTGAGGAATTGGAGAGCCGAGTTCGAATTCCAGTCGAATCCATTACATTGTTAGACGCGCTGATATGCTTTTCCCCTCAGCTATGGGTAAATATCAGGAAAAACCGAGTTCTATAGCCTTGGATGGCAACTGGTCTACGGCAGAAAGAAATAGCAATCTACTACAGGAAAAACATCTGCCTCGTCAGTCATGTATCGAAAGCTACATGATCGCCTACGTATGTATCACGCATGGGAATGACTGACTGACTGATTGTTATGTCTGTTTTATTGGCTGGGATAGTGGGGTCGGTATATATGGGGAAGTACCAAGCCACTGTAACATATTCTACTTC
>CAHIKZ030002651.1:77500-80000 GCA_903632075.3 Acanthosepion pharaonis
CGCGGAACTAGAACACTCTACCCCGGTGGACAATGTATTCAGTTCGAAATTCCAGTCACATGAAGAAGGCCGAAACGTCATGAACATGACAATAAAGATGAAGACAATAGTCCTAACATTGTAATTAATGCTGACAGGTTTTGATAAAATCAACACTTAAACTTTCAGGTGAGGTCCTGTTAAAATACCTTCAAGTCAGTAAAACAGTTTCCGATCGAGGTTGTTTATAAGTATTTAGACAGAACTCCCTCGTCTCCTCGATTACGTCATTCTTCAGATTTGAAAAGAGTACCTTCAAAACATCGCGTTATGATACCCCTACACAAGCGTCACTTATGAAGAGAGATGCACAGTTCATCAGACCCAATGAGGCATAACCAACTGTTTAAGGTCAGGCAACTGACAGTCATATCTGTGGTACTGAACGAGATACAGTCCGCTACAAAAATATTGGAACAGCAGGGCCAATTCCGTTGTTTTTGTTGTTCACTGAAGACATTTGGGTTTAAGATCAAAGATTATGATATTCATCTTTTGATCTTAAACCCAAATGTTTTCAGTGAATAACAAAAACAAAGATAATTAAAAAAAATAATTAAAAAAAATGAAATCTGTAACCGGAATGGACACAGCATTAAAACATATATAGGGGAATTGTATGACAAAGTGTAAAATGCTTATTTGTGATGCTTTTCGTCCTTCAGGACTTCATCGGACTAAATTTTGTTATGTTGGTAAATTTTGGTATGTTGATAAATTTTGGTATGTTGGTAAATTTTGGTATGTTGCGCACGACAAAGGGGAGATGGAAATTTTAGAATTTTTCATTCTTTTTATCTAGTCGAATTCAGTCTATTTTTTGCATCACTTTCGTAAGTAGGTATTCAACACTCTGACAATAGAAGATCTGCCAAGAATCATGAAATTTTGTAAGAGCCAGGGTCCAGATTTACTGTAGATGACCTTGCGATTAAGGCACTCTGTAGACATTTACGTCGCAGTGAATTATTTTCTCCTTTGAAAGTAGCATTTTTTATGTCAAAAATGTGGTCAGTCTCGTTACGGTGGACAATTTCTAATTTGATTATATATATATATATATATATATATATATATATATATATATATATATATATATATATATATATATATATATATATTAGCAGTAGTAATCTTATAAGTATAAGAAATTATACTCGTTCGGAAAACCTTTCAGTGTTTTGATTTGCAAATAATCAAACCAATACCAAAGGGGAAAAATTTATTTAAAAAAAGAAAGAACCAAGAACATGTACGTTAGCCGAAAATAATCGTCTAGCATGCAAGTCCAAGGCCCAAAGAAAATAAAACCGATATGAGTACGCAAAACAACTAAATAAAGTACTCGATACAGTAAGTAGAGCAGACTAGTCAAAAACCTAGAGAGCCAGACAAACCTAACAAGGTTTCACCTTAGCGGATCGTCAGGGACGGCTGGCTTCCCGGACGATCCGCTTAGGTGAAACCTTGGTAGGTTTGTCTGGCTCTCTAGGTTTAACTATATATATATATATATATATATATATATATATATATATATATATATATATATATAATTTTGAATCAAATATATATATATATAAAATATATATATATGAATTGGAATCAAATACGCATTAAAATCCGACAATTTCATAGAATAAGGAATAAATAGGATAGGTTTATGTTTTTGCTTTCATTTAAGCTTCTTCAAAAATATTTTGAAATTTCCCCAAAATTCTGAAGAAGCTTAAATGAAAATTGAAACATTCGATGTTTTCTATATATATTTCCAGTTTTAACGTACTTGTACAAATTAAAGATATATGTAGATTGGTTCATACAAACAGCAACGGATTTTCTGTGTTGACGTCGCTACCACAGTCATCTCAGTTCCATTCAGACAGCTTCTTCCCAAGAAGTTCTGCTTTGTAGAACAGACTCCCGTCAGGATGTTTTCGCAATTACTACAAACTTGACATCTTCGTATCTAAATTTATTCGTTAACTTTTCTGAATCTATAAATTAATTTTACTTCCTGCATTCTATTATATCATCCAAAAATTTATATAATATTCTACTTGTTGTGGTTCTTGGGCCTTTTATTAAGTCAACATTAGCATGAAAAAAATCTCAAGATCTCGTATAAATGGGTTTTATAGGCGTACATTAAGGTATTTCTACAGAATTTGACCAATTCTAAGAGCCATCTTTTGTAGATCACACATGTTTTAACGTGGGTCTGATCTAGAGAGTGGTGAAGTCCAGTTATGGCTTTGGTCAGCCTTCCAGTGACAAACGGTGCTGTTCTCGTCGCTACGTTCCACATTTCACCGACTTTCGATTTCCTACTTCTGGTACTTCGCGATATTTTCTGAGTGTTTTTGAAGGACATTTCAATCGACTAAGCCTGGAATATTAAAGAAAGCACACGCCCTTACTTCTTATCATCTTCTCCAATTTATTATTATTATTATCGTCG
>CAHIKZ030002651.1:85000-102500 GCA_903632075.3 Acanthosepion pharaonis
CTGTACAAAGCCCAAGAGCCACTCGAGGTAGAGGGTTACAGAGTAAAAGGCAGAAATTGTAGGGATATATAGGGAAGATAACGGTTAACTCTGAACAGGAAATCAATCATCTTGGGATTCGGTTCCACGAAGAAGCGGTTCATGGAAATAAGCAGCTCGGCTGGAACTTACATTTGACTCATGGAATATGAAGGTAATGAGGGTGGTCCGCAATAATGTGCGTAGTATGGTGACTCTTAGCCGCGAAGATTAGAACTGGTGGAACTAAGGAATGTACAAAGATGGGCTGAAAATTCATAGCCTGGCGATCAACGAATAATGTGTTAAATCATACATACATTAATTTCAACGTCTTATATTAATAAAAGCAATGTTTCTTTCCAGATAAACTTATATTTGAGTTTCAAAAGTAGTTAGTAGCGACTTCTCTTGAAGATGGATAAAATGTGACATCCTGATATCAAGTACTTGCAAAAAAATGGTTTAACATCCAAGGAAATTCCTGACGACATGGTTGCTACAATAAGGGGATGATGCTCCAGCTTTGTCGACAGTGCAAAAGTGGGCAGCTGAATTTAAGAGGGTAAGAGAGAGTCTTGAAGATGATCCAAAGTTCTCGACGCCCTGAAACTGTCACGACCGAGGAAAACATTGATCGTGTACACTACATGGCAACGAATGACAGACAAGCGAATAAAATAGCCAATATCCGGTGAGAGAGCTGAGAATATTCTGCACAATGAACTTGGCATGACGAAGGTTTCTGCTCAGTGGGTGACACGTCTTCTCCCACCTGAACGAAAGTGTACCAAGCTGATCACGTCCCGAGAAAACCTGACATTGTTTGAGACAGCTCTTACATAAATATCATAATTTTTCTGTTCAAATATTAAATGTCCTTATAAACAAACCAAAAGTGCCGAACTGCTATGTAATATCTAATCGCTCCTATAACAGTGAATTCTGGACAATCTTCCTTCACAGGTTCAAGGAAACCAGCTGGACTGCTCAAAGAAGATTTCAAAAGTTGAGACTTCTCTTGAAAATGGACAAAATTTGGCATCCTGGTGTTATAAAGTACCTGCAGAAAAAAGCGTTTAGCCTCTAAGGGCATTCATACTGGCATGGTTGCTACATTAAGGAATGACGTTCCATTGCAAATGTGGGCAGCTGAATTTAAGAGGAGAAGACAGAGTTTTGAAAATGACCCAAGATCTGGGAGTACTGCAACTGCCACCATCGAAAAAAACATTGATCGTTTTCACCACATGATGATGGCTGACGGGCGACTAACTATAAATCAAATATCCAATGTTATTAGCATATCCGGTGAGAAAGCTGAGAATATTCTGCATAATGAACTTGGCATGACGAAGGTTTCTGCTCGGTGGGTGACACGTCTTCTCCCACCTGAACGAAAGTGTACCAAGCTGATCACGCTCCGAGAAAAGCTGACATTGTTTGAGACAGCTCTTACATAAATATCATAATTTTTCTGTTCAAATATTAAATGTCCTTATAAACAAACCAAAAGTGCCGAACTGCTATGTAATATCTAATCGCTCCTATAACAGTGAATTCTGGACAATCTTCCTTCACAGGTTCAAGGAAACCAGCTGGACTGCTCAAAGAAGATTTCAAAAGTAACTAGTTAAGACTTCTCTTGAAAATGGATAAAATTTGGCATCCTGGTGTTATGAAGTACCTGCAGAAAAAAGGGTTTAGCCTCCAAGGACATTCGTACTAGCATAGTTGCTACATTAAGGAATGACGTTCCAACTTTATCAATATTTCAAAAATGTGCAACTGAGTTTAAGAGCGGAAGAGAGAGTTTTGAAGATGACCCAAAGTCTGGGAGTCCTGCAACTGTCACCATCGAAGAAAACATTTATCTTTTTCACCACCTGATGATAGCTGACAGGCGACTGTCAATAAATTAAATACCCAAATCTTATTAGTATATCAGGTGAGAGAGGTGAGAATATTCTTCACAATGAACTTGGCAAGGTTTCTGCTCAGTGGTGCCACGTCTTCAGACACTTGATCAGAAGCGCAGCAGCCTAGTGCCATCACAGGAAAATCTGACATTGTTTAAGGCTTATCCAGCTAGTTTCCTTGAACCTTTCCTAACCCAGGATGAGTATTGGGGTTCATCACTTTGACCTGGAGATAAAGAGACATTCAGTGGAAACACTCCTCCTCACCTGATTTAAAGAAGGTAAAGTTTATTTCTTCTGGAGAGAAGGTAATGGCCTATGTTTGGGGGGATGCTAAAGGAATTGTGTTTATTTACTATCTTTAAAAGGGCCCACACCATCAATGGCGAGTACGAAAGGAGATCAAAACAAAACTCAGGAATACTGACGAAAGAGGTCTTACTTCATCAGAACAATACGCTAGCACACAAGGCCTTGTTTACAATGGCTGCTGTGCGTGATTGTGGCTTTGAATTGGTTGCTCACTCTGTATATCCTCCTGATTTGGCCCAATCTGACTATTATCTGTTCCCCAACATGAAAATACTTGACTAGAAACCAGTATCGCAGTGAGCATGACTCACTGCTGTAGACGACTCACTACCGTTTGTTACTTTTTTATCAACAGAGTGAAAGCTTCTTTACAAATGGGATATAAGTACTGCAACACTGTTGGATCGTATATACGAGTTCTACTTGAGACCTGGGTTGAGCTTAACTCTCAACAGGCGCTCAAGGTGTGGGGTATCCCTGAGGAAACACCTATTCATCGCGACACATGAAAATTCAGGGTCTGTTCGATGACGATGGAACGTCATTTGCTTGGTTTTCGAGGCATTGAATGTGATCAACCAGTTTTTCCTCCACCGAGCTGTTAAAGCTAGATCAGTGGCGAGATCAGCTGCCAAGCTCTGGTAAACATGAGGACAACTGGGTGTGACCGTAAACTTTTCACTGCCCTCTCATAATAATCGAAACAAATTTAATAAAATGAATACCACTCTTAAAAAATTAGAAATTAAATCCCTTGAGTCTTATATATTACGAATTCACTAAATAGGGAAAATATCACAAGTTTCAGTTGTCAATTTTAAATTTACCTGTTTTGAAAATATTTGCTCGTATGTATGTGTCCCTTCGCGGGAGGGAGAACTTTTCAACAACCCTTCATAAAGATATATTTGCAAGTTTGGCTCAAGTAACGAATTGAACATGAATATCAGACTGCCAGGAACGAGTTTATAGTGGCAAAGATGAAATAGCAACCGCAGTAAATAATCAGATAAGTAATAAAAACTAAGATCAAGAAAGGAGTGATTAAAATGTCCCGAGGAAACTGTATCCTTAAATGCACAAGATCAAACTGATTACGACTGGAAGAACGGACACTGGACAAAATCCCGTTTGAAGAAGGTTGAAAATGAATTTCGTGAAACGCTGCTAAATAAAAAGAAAAGAAAACAGTTTTTGAAAATGAATATTAACAACAGTTATTCAACGAATTGTTCGGTCGAGTATCCTTATCTTATTGGCTCGGCCATTATAGTTTTGTAGATGCTATTTAATCTTCTGCAAAGAAGAATAAAAAAAAAACGCATAAAACTAAACAGAATAGTTCCTAAAATAAGAATTTAATCCCAGAAAAATAAATTAAGCCAAAAAGTGGTGACCAAAACGCAATAACGGAAGAAAAATTAATCAGGAAATTAGTCCTGTCATTTAATGGAATAAAAAAGAAAATCAAATTGTCACATTGATTTTGGCAATATCTGAAGCTGTTAGCTGAATGAGGCTACAGAATAGAACAACCAAAAGATTGCGCGCCAAAATAGCAAACAAGTCAGCATAATTCATAAAATAATGAGAAAAACAATATAACGATACTAGTCAGTATAATGGCTGCAATAAAGAAAATGCTTCATCTTCAAACACTTTTTAAAACAATGTTTGTCAACCTTTTTCAGCAACGGCACACCAAGGAGCAAATGAAAATATCATGGCACACTTAGCAAAATTTTTAGAGGGTATATATTTTAAATGTTATAAATTAAAACCATAGATTTTTTTTCAAATATACGCACACAAATATGAACTTACTTCAATGTTTCTGTTCAACTATTCGTTCGGCTTATTAAGTGCGAAACCTGTGCCTGGTATTTTTTTTTTTTTTTTTTTTTTTTCGCAATTTCTTCAATGTTTGGTCAAATGTGCGATGAGAGATTCATTTCTCCTTCAACACACACACACAAACACACACACACACACACAAACACACACACACATACATGTATGCCGTGAAAATATCTCGCGATAAGTGGATCCCGCAACACACGGTGGTTGAGAATCACTGATTTAAAATATTCCCATTTCACACGAAGGGGATTATTTTAAATGATTTTTGAAGAAAGATCGGAAAATATATTCGTTAGGCTCAAATCTGTTCAGGAAAGGAACTGTGACGACAAAAAGTTTGTCCTGATATAAACAAATTCTTACTAGTAAATACTGGCAAAAAAAGACATCTACCAATCATAAAGAATTCGACAATGCTTTCAATAAATCAAGCTTATCAGTGTTCTTTTCTTCAGTTCTCCATGCTTAATAGATTAGATTATGGAACAAATACGATATTTTATATTATTGTTTAAACCAGTGTTTCTCAGCTCTTTTTATTTCACTTTTTACTTGTAGAATAACTAAAATTCTGGGGTGCACTTTAAATTTTAATAAGAAAAAATTAGCCTGAAATTTAACAGCAGGAAAATGAGAAAGAATCCTTCTGAATTTTTTAAGTGCCATGCGTGATACACGTTCAGGCGACGCATGACTGACTAGCCAGATTTTTTCCAGCAGTAGGTTGCCATTTGTTTTTGCGGTAGACCAAGCTATAGAACCCGTTCTGTCTTGCTGTCTATAGCTGGGAAGAGGATTCATATCTTTCCCAAGGGCATTAGCTCATAAGCGAATGTAATTGATTCGACTGGAATTCGAACTCGGATCACCAATCCCCAAATCCGAATCGTTATCCACTACTCTACCCTGCCTTCCTAGCATGACGCCACCATGCGTCATTTAAGTATGTGTGTGTAAAGCTTGTGTTTCATGTGATTTGGCAAAGAAGAAAACTACTTTTAATAGTTGCCATTTTTCGTTTAGCATTCCCAAAGAAGTTTAGACAGTTTTCATTTAAAGGGATTTATCTACTATTTTTAGATAACAATCCAATATTCAGTTTAAAATATCAAATAACAAACACTTGAATTAGAAATGGAAGCCATGTGCTTGGCGTTTGCAGCTTTTGAAAGATAAAGATTTTTTTTTTAAATACAAAAAAATATTCATAAATTACTCTTCTCTTAACTTGGGGCACACCTGGCTACCCTTTCAGGGTGCATTAGTGCACCGGTTGGGGAACCCTGATTTAAACTGATCCACAGGGTATCATCAATGGTTGAGTAATCGTGCTGACCAAAATAAAGTGAAATTCGGTAGTAAGCAAAAGAAATGAGTAATCTCGACAAAAAAAAAAACTCAATTTGCTTAATTTTAAAGTTTTGAGTATTCGAAAATGTATTCTTAGGTGTAGTATGTGTGGCCATTCAAAATTGTTGTGCAAGTTGTCGCATGTACAAGGACACAATACGAGGATTCATACAAATTCGTATGCATCGCGATACTGAAAATAAACCATGCAAAGTTATCAATGACAAGAGGAAACAGTACTAACTCTTTTTAGTGAGAGAAGAAAAACTTAAATTACACAAAATTGATTTATTTATATTGGGTTCCTCAGAAAATAATGTCTGATTTTATAATAAACATTTTATTTGTGTTCTATAGTTGCACAATAATATAATCAGTCAGTCAAGTGCCACAGGCATGGGCGATCATGTATCTTTCGATATATGATTGCCAACCAAGGCTAAAAAACCCAGTGCACTCCTGCTACTTAACCCATAGATGGGATAGAAGAAATAGATTCGTATCTTTCCAAGAGGTATATGTACGTAAGTGAATATAATAAACCAGACTGGAATTCGAACTCTGCTCTCCAGATTCTCATTCCGACCCGATATCCATTACACCACAAACGCACCTATATTACTCGTTCTTAATGATAAATGTGTCCTCTTTGTTAATTCTATATACCTCTTTCAGGATTTAACTTAAACCATTATATACCCCTCATCTTGAATATGAAAAGAAGAGATGCTTCTTTTTATGTTTTCGAGTTTGGTCATAATGCTTATCAAACTGTTGCCAACATTAAAAGAGCATGAGGTGGATGATTCATTCGTGATCGGACACTACGGCACTGGTTTCTAATGTTCCGCAGAGTAGATACGAGTTCTGAAGATCAAGAAGACGCCCATCTATAAAAACTAGTCGAAGAAAAATCAAGTCAACGTATCAGATAAGTGTCAGCATTTCGACAATATCGTAGAATCACAAGAGAATTCGCTAAGTGAAGAATCTTGATAAATGGGTTTCACACAAAGTCAGTGAATGTCAGAGTTCGACACATTGACATGTTCGATGTTCTGCGAAATTCGAATGATCTATTTCTTGATCGAATAGTATCTTGCGATGGAAAATGGTTCCTTTACGATAATCGTAAACGATCGGCTCAGTGACTAGATCAAAACCGCAATTGCACCAACAGAAGATTATGGCGACTGTCTGGTGGTAGTCCGCCATTGGCGTTATACATTACTGCTTTTTGAAATCTAGCCAGATTGTCACTGCCAAAGTTTACTGTCGGCGACTGGGTTAAATTCCCATTCAGTTAAGCAAAATACGTCTGGCACTGGTTAATGAACGAAGTCAAATTCTAATTCATCGCTCGGCCACTGGCTACTACTTTTTCAAACATCTTGGCAATTTTTAAGCCAAAAAACATGTCGTTGTAAAAAGGAGGCAAAAACTGCATTCAAAGACTTCTTGGCTTTCCAACATTGAGTTTTAAATGGAATAAATGTATAGAAGTGCAAGACTCTCATTTTGACTGATTTAAACATTGTTTATAGGCATTAATTTAGGAATAAATGTTGATTCGAAAATTGCACATTAATTTTTGAACAACTTAATAGAAACTTTGTGTGAGTTGTTTATATGTATAAACCTGTTTTGCAGTAAGAAAAAAGGCTGAAATTAAGAAATATGAATCATTCCTTTACAAAGAAGATTTATAACCTGAATTCAATGATTTCTTGACGTTCAATTGTTTAGTTTTCTCTTAAATAACCTAATATCTGGATAGAAGAAAGGTATAGATGATCAAGGCTCTTATTTTGAATGATTTAAACACCATTTACATTCATTAATTCAGGAATAAAAAGAATCGATCATTATTTTTCCGAACGACCTAATATTTTAATATTAGGTCGTTCAGAAAATAATGTCCGATAATATTAGTTAACGTTCGGAAAATAATGTCCGATTCTTTTTATTCCGGAATTAATTAATTTAAACGGTGTTTAAATCATTAGTGGCTGTATTGCCTTGCTTGGGTTGAAATTAAATCTTTAAAAGATATAGTATGTCTGTCTTTTGCATATTGTTTTACTCCAAATGTATATGATGCTTACTTTTAATTATCATATATTATATATTCTCTAGCATATATATATATATATATATATATATATATAGTAAGAGAGAGAAAGAGAGAGAGAAAAACAGCGAGAGAGAGAGGTGCTGTAATAGACATCGCCTCAGAATGACAAATTGGAGAGCTTAGTTCGAATTACAGTCGAGATCGTTACATACGCTTATACTCTCGCAAATATTGTTGGGAAATGTAGGGATCCATGTCTTCTCCCCAGACCCAGATAGGGCAAACTGGGCTCTTTAGCATTGGTTGGTAAACAGTCTAGGAGAAGAACAACATTGAATTCAATACACGTTTTGCATAATATCTTTTTCTTGAATAATTTTGGTAAATTGCGTTTTTGTCTGGACCATCGTGTGAGATGGAATATTTCCACAGCGTATATATTTACTTGTACTTTTTTTGGTTTTTGTTTTTTTAAGCGTTTCATCTCAAGCAAGACGGGAAACCACTAGGACGCAAGGGGTTACAGAAGATTTGGAGCAAGATCAGATAGGAGTGATAGAAGAAAGGATGAGGAGAAGGATAGTGGATAGATCAAGGCAACTAAAGATGTCGATTGACATGACATTTGAATAGTTGGAGATTATAGCTCTCAGGGAAACTGGAATATAGTGTACTGTATCTTGAGGTTTATTTTTATATTTCTTTGCTGTTCCACTGCTAACGTTTGCTTCTGTTTCATTTGTGCCTAAAATATATTTTGAGTTTTTTTTTTTGCTTGGAAGTTTCATAGGCTCTGCCTATATCTAGACATTTTTCTAGGGTGAGCTTTTTATCCTTTAATTTTTTTGTTACCTGATTTTTATACCTACAACTATTTTCTCTCGAATAATCCTGCCTAGCATTTCCTAAAAACTTCAACCTTTTGTTAACTGCCAGGGCGCAGCGACATTTGCCTCTATAATCGCTGAAGCTTCTTGTTTTCGAATATGAAATGTGTAAACTTCGTACGCTTAATGGGATTCTCCAACAAAACCGTATTCGAATTTCGTTATTACCATTTCTAAATTTTCTTTTGCCTCTTTCTACACTATCGAAATTCAACCCTTCGTAAATGTCATATGCGTCTTCTATTATTGACAAAAAGATGTGTTATGTACTATCAGGTTCTTTGAGTAGACTGGATTTTGAATAATTTCGAAAAATTCGAATAAACCTTTTTTGCCAAATTCCCTGATAAAACCATTTTTGCAGGAGGTTGGGCATTTGTCATAAATTACCTTTTATTTATCGCGTCCTGGTTTAGAATTTTGTTTAATGGACAAGTCGTCAATTGTACTAAACATCGTTTTTAACAAAGAGAACAAGTTTTTCTTTTCTTTTTACTTTATAAACTCTTCATAGTTTCAGTGGGAAAAAAATCCCGATAAAAAAGACAAATGACTTTACTTACAATTTCTTGCAATTTTAATTTCTTTTCTTTTTTATTGAATGTTCTGTTGGTGTAATGGATAAGCGATCAGAATTGTTAATCGGAGAGCCGTGTTCTAATCCCAGCTGGAGTTCGTTATAGTCACGTACATGCAAATATCCTTCGGGAAAGGTATGTATTCAGTTCTTCTTCCTCAGCTATGGGTTAATTAGTAAGACGTTCTCTCGATAAAACCATTATTATCTAAAGAAACCTAAAATTGCGTACTAAGTATTTAGATTTCGGTATTAAATAATACATGAAGGGTGATATGCCCCTAAACGGAATAAATCAACCGATCTAATCTCTTTATGCTAATTTTCACCCGATACAAGAGCTACTCAAGGTAGAGACTTACTGTGCTATTGGAAAAGCGTAAGAAAAGGCAAGTAGTGAAGTCCATGAGCTCATACAGGAAAGACAACGCTTAATCCTAAACTTGAAGAGGTTCAGATTTTAGTAATTGGGAAAACATTCTCCCAAGAATCTGTTTCACAAAGCAGCATTTCTTGGAAAAATATTTCTTATTAATGAAATACAAAGGGAATGAGGATGATTCATCCGTGTTTACGTGTCATGGTGGGCTCTAGTTGCAAATATTAGGGCTGGGTGGAACCAAAGAATGTAGCCCGTCAGAACCCTTGCCATGGAAACAACGATTATCGAGATGCTCTCGACATCTCATCTGTAGGAAAGGATTTATCGGAGGAGGGGGTAATTAATCCCCCACAAAGCCGCGTAAAGACTTTTGAACTGCATCAAGAGAGGCAAATGAGGATTTGCCAGCTACAGCAATATCCCATTTTTGGTCTGATCTAGTTCTTGTAAAGATAAAATATAACAATGGAGAGAGTGTGTATGAATATATAGGTATTCTTAAATTATTTACATTATTCGGACTATTGTCCTCATCTTTGTCGCCATATTTATCACAACGTTTCGGCCGTTATACGTCCCGGCCTTCTTCAGGTGGTTGGAATTTCGAACTGAACCCTTTATTTCGCTCAATTTCCCTCTGAAAGTTCTCCACTGCCTTAACCGGGTATCGAACTCACACTCTTTGGGTCTTCTCACTAGATCTAACCAACGCCTTTATCCACTGTGCCATGTGTCCTTGAGGCACAAAATAAGCTTCAAAATTACAGCCACAAACTCACAATGAATTTTAGTATCAAGAGAGAATCTTATTCTATAACAATAGTTTCAATTCCGGACCACTGACAATTCGTTTCTATCTACTTTTCTATTTACAAAGCACAGATTGATGGTTGGTGGATTGACAGGTTGGCTGGTTGATTTTGTTTAGTGGCATATCAACACCTCTATGGGTTCTTTAATGCCGAAATCTAAACACTTTGAACACTATTGTATGGCTTCAATGACAGATAAAATTTATTGTTCGTAATTCTACTATAAATAGGTATTGTTGGTAATTTTTTATATATAAAAATTTAATGCTGGTATTTTTAGTATAAAAATGTATTTTTACAATTCCATATAGTTTTGTTTTTGTTCGGGGTTCACTATTTGCTCATAGCTGGGACCCTAACAGGTGCTACTACCCCAGGTTAGGGCAGACCTGGGAACAGTAGCAATTAAGAAAACCTCCAATCTCCAGGTCAGAGACCTTGCTGTCGGGTGTAGTTTTTTTTTATTATACCCTGGACTTAAAGATTGAAGGATTGGAAAAGCAAATTTTACATGAAAATTCCCCCCACCGAAAAAATCAATTGTTTAACAATACTTAACATTTTTCCTCTGTTGCCTTAAATATAGTTTTGTTAATGCCGACAATAGCAAAAACGAAACAGCAGAGTAGCAGTAAAGCCAATGGGCAGCAAAACAGTAAACAAATAAAACAAAAAAAAACGAAACCTTGTTCACATGTTCTATGTTCAAATACAACAGATATTTGTTATAAATTTCGTGGCAAATGCTCTGACGATCTTTTAAGTGGATGTCCCAACTAAATGAATGTAAGCATGCTACTAGATTGGCATCTACGTCCTAGGCTACTAAATGCAAGCGCCACTTCTATTCCAAAAGTTTTTTTTCTCTTACTTCCTGCCTGTGGGACTCCCTTTCGTTTACTTGCTTCCGATATAACTTCAATTTTCAAAAATTTGAATGCAACATCAATCGCCATCTTTAGTCTTCTTAAATCCCATTTATCTTTTGTCCTTTTCTCAATCCCCTCATATTTCTTTTATTTCACTTTCACTCCCTGTAACCTTCATCATACAAGTGGCATTCCCGCCTTGCTTGTGATGAAATAATTAAAAACAGGAGGGGGTTTTCTTCGTATTTTCTCATTTAAGCGGTAGTCGTTAAACACGTGTATCATATCTGCCCCCACCCCCCTTTACTGCTTGGACACATACTTTCTATGCCTTAGCTATGCTAATTAGTTAGTCATTTACATATCTTCTTTTCTTTCTTTTCATGTCCTTTCAGTACATAGGCGATCATGGCTCTCCACCCCCTCTATCCCTTGCAGCTCTCAACAAGTTCCTTCACTCTGCTTCCTCCCCCAAATCACGTTCTGTCAACCACTTGCTCAAACCCGCCTGGTATGTCACGCGTTGTTTTCCCTTGTCTCTCTTTCCCTCTATTCGACCCGTGAGTATCAGATTCTCCAGGCCCTCCTTCCTCATTATGTGTCCCAGGAACTTCAGCTGCCTCCTCCTGATGTTAAGTATAGGCCTCCACCTTGTTTTCATCCTCTCCAAGACCTAATCGTTGCTCACACGCTCGGTCCATGATATCTTTAGCATCCTTCTGTAGAACGACATCTCTGTCGTCTCGAGTCTCTTCTTCATCTTTGAGGAAATCATCCAACATATATAGAAGGAAAGATATCACGTAACAGTTCAGTATTCTTTTCTTTATTACCAAAGATATCCTCCTGTCTCGCAGTACTCTGCTTAACTTTTGGAATGTGTCCTTGGCCATCCTGATACGCCTACAGATCTCACTGTCGCACTTACCGTCCTCTGTCAATACGTTTCCCAGGTATTTAAACTGCCGCATCTGCTTGATTCCAATGTTCCCGACCTTCAGATCACGTTTCGGGTTCATCCTCTTACTGACGACCATTTACTCCGTTTTCTTGTAGTTTATGCTTAGTCCTTTCTTCTCACTCTCCGTCGCTAATTCTGTAGGAGATTTTGTAGTTTCTTTTCCGTGTCTGCTATCAGTACTGTGTCATCTGCGTATCTTATGTTGTTAAGATTGTGGCCGTCAATGCTAAATCACGGTAAGGTTTCCAGTTCTCCCAGAATTGCCTCGCTGTATAGGTTGAACAGGTCGGGTGAGAAGACGCATCCTTGCCTTACGAACCCTTTCTAATTTTAGGTTATTGAGATATCTGACCAAACTGATCTGCAAGACAAATCCATAGTGGTGAAGCGCAAAATGATTGGTGATGTGTTACGGATGCAATCGACAAGACCAGTGAGGACCTCTTTGGACTGGAAGCCGTATGGGAGACATGGAGCAGACCTTACAAGACCTGGCGAAAACCGTAAAGACCTGGCTGAGATGCGGCTAACGTGGAGGGAAGCTGTAGAAAAAGCCCAAGATCGTGCTCGATGGTGAGCTCTTGTTGCCCAGTGTTTCATAAGGAACGAACTATTGTTATTATTTCATTTTTATCTTAGCATTTTTTTTTATCGAACCATTTTAAAAATCGTATTTTATTTAATGTAACAAGGTTCCTTCTTCCTTAATTAAAGGTGGGTTTAGAATTTGGTAAATGAACCTCAGTGCTGTAAAAATAAAATACCACGGCTGTCTAACGGGAATCGTTCTAAATAGAACACAATTCATCTGAGACACCGTAAGCGACCTTGAACTGGAAAGAGCAGACAGTCAGAACAGGAAACCAACCAACTCGAACAATCTAGAACAAATTACCGCATTCCAAGAATACAGATTTTCTGCTTCTCAGAGAAAGAGAAAATGTTTCGGTAGGTAAACGGATCCGCTCCAACAAGCTAGACTGTCAAATATAGATGAATGTTTGATACAGTGTGTGGCTAAATTGCAAAAGAGGAAACAATTATTAATCCACTTCACAGCCAAAAGCTAAACCGTATCAATCGGTTTTCCAATTGATGAACATTGATTGAACCTATCAAATCCAAGTGACCTAATCATATAAGATAATTAATTCAACGAGTGGAATCAATAACATTTTTCGCCTTCCGAGTGCATCACTGCAACTGTCAAGCGAGATAACGGCTCAGATTCAACGATGTTACGCTGCTATTTTTCCTGAAGAGAATTAATTGGTATAGAGAATACACTCCGGGCCTTGGTACAACTTTCTATTTATTTATATTTATCGGTAACCAACTTTAAAATGAACTACATTATATCTACTTCAGTTGTCAAGGCAACAGATTAGTAAACGCTTAGGGCGTGTTGCTTTACAAGAATGGTTAGCAATTTAGTCTTTTTAAAGCCATGACTTCGTATCTGTTTTACTAAATGATTGTGGCTCGATGCCACATTAAATATTTAGAGTATCTTACTGTTTTAAAGACATGAATTAACGTCTCACTGTTGTGATCAATGACTGCTAATCGATGCTTATATAATCTAAGCAAAATAAATATTTACGTCGTCTGTTGTAGAATAATTGTTGGCATCTTAGTTTTTTTAATTCATGACTTTGCATCTCACTGTTAGGCTCAATGATTGGATAAGATGTCAGAATAATCAAAGCTAAGTAGAACTTTAGGGCATTTGTTGTAGAAAAAGTTAGCAACTTAATCTTTTGAAAGACATGACTGTTGTGGAACAATTGTCAGCATCTTAGCCTTTAACGACTTGTCTTCACATCTATTTTTTTCTGTTCAATGATTGCAAATAGATGCATGGATAATGTAAGCCAAGTAAATATTTGGTGCGTCTTTGATAGAACAATAGTTAGCAACTTAGTCTTTTAAAGGCATAACTTTACATCTCGCTGTTGAGGTCAAGAATTGCAACTAGAGGCTTGGATAATATAATACAAGTCTATATTTAGGACGTCTGTTATAGAACAATATTTAAAAACTTAGTCTTTGTAAAACTATGTCTTCACATCTCACAGTTGTGCACAATGATTGGCATTCGATAATAGTGTAATCTAAGCAAAATAAATATTTACGTCGTCTGTTGTAGAAGAATACTTGGCATCTTCGTCTTTTAAAAGCCATGTCTTCGCGTCTTACTGTAATGCTCAATGATCGCGACTCGATGCTTGTATAATTTAAGCAAAATAAATATTTAGGGCGTTTGTTGGGGAACAATAGCAACTTAGTGTTTTAATGACATAGCTTCACAGCTCGTTGTTGTACTCAATGATTGCCAATCGTTATTTAGATAATCTAAAGCAATTAAATATTTCTGGGAAGTTTTTTTACGGAAACTGCGACATTGAAATCTGAACGCGCCTTGGGATCGCGATAGATGATTTCCGATTGCTAAAAAACGTTTTACGAAACAGAAAAATTTCGTTATAAATCAAGAAAAAAGTATTGTACTGTAACGTAATATCAGTCCTCCTACAAATGCTGGACAATGTCCTTACAGTTCAAGATGGGAAAATTATTCTTAATTTCCTTTTATCCAACTCTTTCCGAATCATTTGCACTATCCTCAGATTGACAGCCAAACACTCTAAAATATTTATATTGTTACATTCGGCGCGAATGGCAAGCAGTACAGCATGCTGTTTCCAAATTTCTGGCGGAGTGAATTGCGTGATGGTGTTCTGCAGTCAACAAAATCAAAAACAAACGACGTGCATGGACGAAATTAAAAATAAGAAATGTCGACAATTTACTCATCGCACCATATATATATATATATATATATATATATATATATATATATATAATAACAGCAAAAATTGCCCCAATCATGTAACAGCATGGCCGCCTTCAGGACTCCGTCATTCAAGACTTGCAAGGCTCATCATGGAGAGACAAATCTCCCGACTTGAATTTTCGAAACCAATGCCTTGCAGTACGTTCATCCACAGCACTATCCCCAAACGCTTGACATATGTGGTGACTTGATGCAGCTGCTGATAAGCCCACTTTGAAGTCGTAACGCAAACAGCTCCGAACGAGATCTCTAGACACTTCCATTCTTCTCACAGGTGTCCGGCTTATAACTGATGGCCGGGCACGGTGCGCGTGTTTTTTATAACGTCTGATGTTTCTACTTCCGGCTGTCCGAATTTGAAAACAATTGCTACACGCATTTCGTATTCAATGACTCATCAAAAAACGGGCAGAACTTTTTTGGTTACCTTGTAAATAAAACTTTTACAACAATAAAAAAAAACTATAATTATATTAAATAAGTAAATGGCGCAGCCAATCGAATCCGCAGATGACAGTCTACTAGGGCGGCTAGATAACCTCCTTTACAGACGCCCGCTGAGGCGCATTTGTGTTTGTTCAACACCCACAGAACCCACCTGTGGTTTATACTGAAACTATGCTGAGCAGACCTTAGTTACAGTGATCAACGGTCTGAATAAGTCCAGCACGATCAAACCCTCGGTCACGATGACTTGTGACTTCGTGCTAACACAATCACCGACGACAACCAACGGTTCTGTCTACCCAATTTCACTAACAAGGTTTGTATCAACACGTGCTGTGGCCTTCCAGCACTTTCCAAATGTACCGCGCACTGAGAACGCCTCCTCAGAAAGAAGTTACCTTCCTGACAAATCGACCATGATCAGAAAGTGAACGTTCTAACCACTCGGCCTCAATTCCAGTTTCCCTGAGAGCTATAATCTCCAACTATTCAAATGTAATGTCAATCGACATCTCTAGTTGACTTGATCTATCCACTATCCTTCTCCTCATCCTTTCTTCTATCACTCCTATCTGATCTTGCTCCAAATCTTATGTAACCCACTGCGCCCTAGTGGCTTCCCACCTTGCTTGGGGTAAAACGCTTAAAAATATATATATATATATATATATATATAGAGAGAGAGAGAGAAGAGAGAGAGAGAGAGAAGAGAGAGAGATATTGAGAGGGAGGGAATTAATACAAATAAAATTTTGTCACTTAGACTACAATCCCGACTACAGAGCTTCGTAGACGGGCCCGTTCGTTTGACAGAGGTTATTAGATGTTGTAGCGACACTATTTGTCACTGTTGCTCGAACTCAGACCCATCGCCAAGGCGGTGTGTTGGTCTTCCAGAAAAAAAAAATGATATGAACAGCTTTTAGCAACGGGCTTGCTTTCTGGCTAATTACAAATTTACTGTATAATTTAGAGCCTAAGAAGAATGTTCGCTTCTAACCAAACTCTGTTCTAAATATAATTTTCATCATGGAAATTTGATAGCTTAGTAACATCTAAAAAAAATTATTTTACTGTCAATTTTCTTTTCTATTTAGAAATTCAAGCTTATTAGAAAATTATCTTTAAAATTAAACAATTATTCCACATAAAGACACTGGAGTGCAATTCTATGTCAAAATTTCTAACCTTTTTCAGGTGTCTGTCATGTCAATGCGTTAGTCTCTCTCTCTCTCTCTCTCTCTCTCTCTCTCTCTCTCTCTCTCTCTCTCTCTCTCATTCACACCTACACACTTTCCCGTTTATCATTTTGTACGAGACGCATCGAGTGGTGATATAAAAAAATCTTTGTTGCAGTCATTCATTCTCTTTTTCTTGTCTGGCCGAATCGTGACAATACACATATATTTCAATCCGAACCTGACGATAGCATCGTGCATGCAACTCAGAGTTGTGATACACGTGTAAAACAAAATATATCTGTATATATACAGTTGTGGACAGAATTATTCGCTCCCTCCCTGACTGAATATTTGTATATTATCTAAGGAAATACTAATATTTGCAGGTACTTACTGAAATTAACATAAGTAGTTGATTCCCTATTTCGTTTGGAATAATTCGTGAAGATTTTAAAAGTCTCGATCTATTATATTCATAGTTATAAATTTTTCTAAAAATTGTTACAGTTCCAAATTATTCGCCTCCCTCCAACCCTATGGAAATCATACTTATTATAAAACCTAGGTTGTATATGTGTGTGTGTCTGTTCGTTTTTATATTGGATCGGATTTCCTACATTTTTCAACCGATTTCAACAAAACTTCACATGACTATGTAAAATTACCTTGCGGTGGTTCTAACAGCGCCAAAAATTGGAAAAACACAATTATTTTTGCACGAAATCAATTTGAAAACATGATTAAGAGGCATCGCGAGAATGAAAGGGGGACAACTCATATCGAGTTATACTTGTTATTATAAAACCGAGGTTGTGTGTGTGTGTGTGTGTGTGTGTGTGTGTGTGTGTTCGTTTATATATGGGATCGGATTTCCTACATTTTTCAACCGATTTCAGCAAAACTTCACTTTTTTTTGGCAGGTAGTGTTTCTTATTGTCTTGCACACTTTTTTCATTATTTTTACATTCAAAATGCTTTAAAAATTCCATTTACA
>CAHIKZ030002651.1:107500-127500 GCA_903632075.3 Acanthosepion pharaonis
TAAAGCTGAGGGACATAGATGACACATTCATACTCTAGCCAATACCAGGAAGCTACACAAAACTGCTGGATTACTTAAATTCAGTAAGATCTTCGATCAAGTTACCCAATGGAAGAAGACAACAAAAATTAACTGGTCTTTCAATGGAAGGAGTGTTAACCGGAAGATAAATATGAGTGATGAGATTATAAGAGCATAATGTTTAAGTTAACTTTTACAAGCTTAAATGTTAATAACATGGATGAAAATAAAGACAAATGTGACAAATAATAAAAAAATTGTTAAATTTTCAAGTACTGGAATGGAAAATTAAAAAAGGGAAATAACTCTTACAAAAAGTTATTCCCCTTACTCATTTCGTTTTCATATATAAACAACTTTCAAATTTAAATACCCATTAATAACGTTTGAAATAATAAAATGTTGGGTAAAAGGTAAATCTATTATGATTTTATACATTAATATGATATGTAAAAAAAAGTAAATAAGGAATAAATGGATTTTATTCTTAATCTTCGTTGAGTCATCTATGTCCCTATTCTTTCTGCTATTCACAGAAAAATGTTAACTAATTTACTTGTTTCCGCCTACCGCTTTTAAATTTCGATACGTCAGCTGAGTGCTAAATTCTCCAAACCTTCTTTCCCCACTATGTCTTGCAGAAACTTCAGCTGTCTTTTCCTGATTGTTAGCTGTGGTTTTTTTTGCAGTTCCGACTCTACTTAAATTGATTGATTAATTAATTCATTCATTCATTGTCTACAGCTTTGCAAGTTATTTAAAGCCAGAAAATATGTGAAAATTTTATTTTATTTTAGATAATAATGATTAAGTCATACAAGTCTTACTAATTAACCCATAGCTGGAGGAATAAGAGGTGGATTCATGGCTTTCCCAAGGGTATTTGCGCGTAAATGTAACCTTCATCACGCTGTATATGACTTCATTTGCTGTATAAAAAGTTTATCCTTAAGGTGACTCTGATCTATGAATTTGAATTTGTTTGTATTTCATAGTTGTCCTGTTATATCCTTCTATGACAACATAAAACAACTTTGAGTGAAATTAAAAACAAGGTTACTGCAATTGAGAGGTCTTGAAAAAGAATACAAGGAAAGAGAAGTAATATTAATAATATAGAATGCTGAAGGGTATTATAACGAACCCAACTGGGATTGGAACTCGGCTCTCCGATTAATAATTGCGAGCCATTGTCCATGACACCATCCGTACATCCAAGCTTACAGCCGAGTCGACTTCAAACTTCCACATTACACACATATTCTATCCATGTTACTCTCAACATTCACTCTTGACACTAAATATATTTATTATAAACCATCAGCTGTGCTGTCAAAAAGGTTTTTTACAACCAGATTTTTTTGTGGTGGCGACTAAGAACTAAACGGATTAAATTTTATCTTTTCGACCTCAATCTGATGGGCTGTGTGTTGCTATAAAGCTCTTCCTTTGTTGGTTGATCTTTCCAGGATTTGTTTAGTGTTTCTCGAAGCATTCGTTTGTCAATATCATCGAACTTCTTTTCCAGTTTAGCCGCTAGTGTCCAGTTTAAAGAGTCAGGTACAAGGACGGACTCTATTGTAGCTCTGAAAACGTTTCTCTTCAGTTTGTCCGGTAGATTTGATTTCCAGATTTTGTTCATTTCATTGAGCGCTCCCCATTCTTTTCCCAGTCTGATGTTCAAGTTATTCTCAGTGACAATATAGCTACCCAGGTATCTGAAGTTGTCTACGCGCTTGATGTTTTCTAGGTTCAGACATTTTACGCCTGTCGACGGATCTTGATTCAGGCAGATGAACTCTGTTTTACCCGCATTGACATACAGTTCTGTCTCCTTGGCTACATTTTCGATGTTGTGAAGGAGTGACGTTGCGTAAAATTTCAAACTTTATAAATATTTACTGGGTATGAATTGATACTTCATTAGATTAAAACGTAAGTTTGGTTAATAAAAATATTGTTCTTTACTGCTGAGTTAAGGAATGGGGGGGGGGAGGCAGAAGGATTAAAGAAATTTCCGGTCAGCAAGGTTTACACAGGATTGTCAGAATACTGAGGTCATGGGTAAAGGAATTAAGGGGACCGAGCTCACGTTATGTACATTAATGCAGTATAAATTTTGTTCATGTCTTGCAACACTCAAACGTAATGTTTATCATACATTAAGCAAGTCTGACCAACCCCACTTATAATTTTGTATTTTTCTGCCAAGGGAAGTAACTCTGTTTTTATTTTTGTCATATTTTTCTCCCTTGGACTACATAATCATGTATTCACTGTAATTCTTTGCTTTACTGTAAACAATTGAATTTTTCCATCGTTTCACCCCAAGGCGGGAATTCCACTAGCACGTAGAGGGTTGCAGGGAGTGAAAGTAAAAGAGAAGATTGAGAATAAGGAGAATTGAGAAAAGAAAAAAAAAAGATGAAGAAGATCCAGGAAGACAGAAGATGGCGATTGACGTCGCATTTAAATTTTTGTAGATTGTAGTTATCAGGGAAGCAAGTAAACGGAAGGGAATTCCACGGGTGAAAAGTATGAGAAAAGAAACTCTTGGAGTAGAAGTAGCGGTTGCATTTAGTTATTTCAACAGTAAAAGGGTGGGACCTAAATGCCAATCTAGTAGCACTCTTAAAATTATGTGATCTGGGCAAAAAGGAAAAATCCCGTCAGAGCAAGTGTCATGAAAATATTTATAGAAAAGACTGAAGAAAGCCATGTGACAGTGAAAAAGTGACTGAAATCGTGATGCCAAATCAGGGTCGAATAAGAAAAACGATGACCGTTCTCAATTTTCACCTTTAATTTGAACCAGACTAAATTAACGGTAATAAATAATTATATACCGGGTGTAGCAGCAAAATTGTCCAAATCGTGTAACAAAATTTTCCATCCCACAAAATGTTTAATATCTAAAAAAAAATACACGAATCTAATTGAGTTTCTTTTTTCCAGGTTTTCAGATAAAACGTCTAGCCATCTTGACACAATTTGTTGTAAGAATCATTGAAAAATCCTTTGAGTTATTCAGCTCGAAAGAGAACAGGTCAAAATCGTTTTACGTTATCCCCACTGTCTTCCTAACTGAGCAATGGTGAGAGAAAAAAGATAATTCAGGAATTCAGTAATGGTACCAACATTCATACTCTGGCTTTCATTTTCAAAGTCCATTCAAGAACCATCAAGAGAACGGTGAATAAGTTTAAAAAAGAGTAGAGATTAAAACTGGATCAGGAGGATCATCATTTCAACTTAGAGCTAAATACGTTCTTATTGTTCAAATAGAGTCCAACAGTGATATAAAAACCGCGAAGAATTCCAGTAAGATATCTTTAATCATTTCTAAGATACAACGGTTGAAAGTTTAATCTCACAACTGGACAATTTTGCAGTTACACGATTTGGACAATTTTGCTGTTACACCTAGTACATAAAACACTTTTCGTTTAAATTTTCATTTAGATTTTAAACATACGAATAAGACCGCAGTATACATTCGCAAAGCATTTTACCTGGTAAATGTTTGTCAAAGAAATCTTTCCTTATAACAATTAATTCAGCATAAATATCAATAACATTGATTACACATTACAGAATGAAAATTTCAGATCGAAATTTTGTTGACTACGTATCAGGCGATGGATATAACGATTCACGTTTGTAATTGAGGTTAATACAATTTTCAATAAAAACAGGTGAAATTGACAATTAAAACTCCGTAGTAAGTTGTTATATTTTCTGTTTATTTGAATAGTATTCTATATGTCTGGATGGCATGCAGTTAAAACCATCTTCTTCTCTGTGCTGTGTCCCTTCAGGACGTAGGTTATGTTATCACGGCTCTCTACAACTTCCTATTCTTTGTAGATCTTAGTAAAGTTTGTCATTTCCTCCCAGTCTTTATACCCATATGTTACTCTCTAATTTCCTCTCTTCCTCTTGCATTCAGTATGCCCTGCGAGTGTTAAATTCGCTAAGACTTCTTTCCTCATTATATATCCTAAACAATCCAAATCCAACAGTTTCGCAATTCTCGCTTGTGAAATTCTCTTCCGGCTTCATGCTTTCCAGACAATTTTTAATCTTCAAAAATTTAAATGCTGCTCTTTTATTGTTCTTTCTGCTTAATAATATTTTTCTCATACTCTTAAACACTCGGTAATTCCTCGAGTCTTAGTGGCTTCATTGCCTTGCTAGGAATGAAACGATTTTAAAGAATAAAAAAATTTTTTTTTTTTAAATAAATTATAATTTTGCACCACTTAACGCAAGCATTAAATTCATAAAAATTGATAAAATTTATTTATTATAAATTAATTGATTTAAAATATGTTTTTTTTCGCTACACAGTTCCAACCATGTTTAATTGCAAAATTAAATTCGGGGTTTTTAGCTTCTATTTTTGAAACATAGTTGGAACTGTGTAGTGGAAAAAAAAACATATTTTAAATCAATTAATTTATAATATTAATGCTCTTTAAATTTACATTGAGCACTATTTTGTAAAAATAAAAATATCTATAAGAACACCGGATTTTATATCTTACTGTTCTTTCTTTTTATTTATATACATAAAATTTATTTATAAACAAATATGTATACACAGCTTAGTATTAAAAAAAATAAACGACAAAAGGAAAACCTTTTATGATAACATGTTTCGTTCCATGAAGAACGCTAACAAAGCAAGTGTAGAAATTTTATTTAGGAGACTAGGGATAAAATCAGGTTGAACGCTCTTAATTATTATTATTTTTTTTTTAAGCGTTTCACCCCAAGCAAGGCGAAAAGCCACTAGGACGCAAGGAGTTACAGAAAATTTAGAGCAAGATCAGATAAGAGTGATAGAAGAAAGGATGAGGGTAGTGGATAGATCAAGGCAACTGGAGATGTCGATTGACATTACATTTGAATAGTTGGAGATTATAGCTCTCAGGGAAACAGTAATAGGGAAGGGTGTTCCACAGGCGAGAGGTGCGAGGTATGAAGCTATTAGAGTAGAAGAGACGGCTACATTTAGGAGTTTCAACAGTGAAGGAGTGAGAGCGGGATGCCAGCCTCGTAGGGCGCTGGAACTCATGAAGTCTGGGAACCAGCGAATGCAGCTCCTCGGAGCAATTGCCATGAAAGTATTTGTAAAAAAGACAGAGAGAGGCGACGGCGCGTCTGTGAGAGAGTGACTGTAGATTTGAAAATCTCTCGTCATTAAAGACAGGGAAAGCAAACTATAAAAGACGCTAATTTCTGCCATATTAAACCAAAGTAAATTAATGTCATTGTTGATGTTGCCTTTTAATTTTTATTCATTTTATTTTATAGATAAGTATGTAAGCAAGTATATATATAAATATTTTTCTTATTATTATTATGATATAATGGAATATGCGTACACCTGTGTTCCCCTTCACTGGAATATGATTGGCTGGTGTCCGTCATAAATACCGACTGACGTGTAGGTACGACAGAGTCAAGAGCCTTAGTCAGAGTCGAGCTGGGATCTTTCCCAGCTGCGCTAGTCGAACTCTCTGCCTTCGGGCAGAGAGGAACCCGGACGAGGCTATGCTGAAAGGCAGAGTTTTGTCCGGGGAGGTAGACAGACCCGATCCCGCTTATGCGGGGTCCACGAGGATTTTTGGCCGGACCTACGGGCTCGGGAACCTCACATTAAATTTGGCCTTGTGCCACATGTGACTGCATGGGTCAGTTGCTAAATAGCGTCAAGAGCCTTAGTCTGAGAGCTAAGTCTATAACGACGCCCATTGGACTACGCCATTGATCTACACTTCTTACCTGCGACTACGACGCGTACCAGTCGATTACTGCTACCGTATTCTACTTGGTTATAGTAGCCAAAACCACTTAGCTACTTCGTTCAAATATATCCCTTACCGGGACATATATTATTATTATCATTATTATTATTGCTGTTATATGTGCCGTGTCCCTTCAGGACGTGGATGATTATGATCCTCCTCCACAACTTCCTGTCCTTTGTAGCTCTGAGCAATATTTTTTCTTTTTTGTTCTCCTAACCCCTGTTCTGCCAGTCCTTTACACAAACTCGTTAGGTAGGTTGTGCGCTGATTTCCACTGTCCTTTTTCAGTATATCCTGTGTGTGTTAAATTTTCCAGACCCTCTTTCCTCATTATGTACCTTAGTAATTTCAACTTTCTCTTTCTGATTCCAAGTACAAATGCACTTTCTCTTTCTGATTCCAAGTACAAATGCACTTTTTGATTCTTAAAGTTTCGTCGTTGCTCGCATGTTATTCTCGTCATCTGTCTTTAGAGCCACATTTCTACTGCCTTAAGCCTCTTTTTCATCTGTGAGGAGATTGTCCAGCATTCACTGCCAGTGATGAGAACCGATATTACATATCATTCTTAGAAAAAAAGAAAAGTGTACTGAACTGCTATGTAATATCAAACCTCCTGTGAATTCTGAGTAATTTCAACACAGATGAAGAAGAGACTCCAGGCAACAGAGGTGTATCTTTACAGAATGACTCTAAGACTATAAATGGGCGGAATATTTGAGCAACGAAAACGAGTTAAAATAGATTACTTATACTTAGAATCAGAAAAAGACAGTTGAAATTTCTGGGACACATAATGAAGAAAGAGGGTTTGGTGAATTTGACACTTACAGGACGTAGTGAAGTCAAAAGGTGTAATTTACCCAACGAACTGCTGTAAAAGAATGGCGAAACAGGAACTGGGAAGAATAGTAAAAGACAAACATTGATTAGAGCTAAAACATATCGGAAGTTGCGGAGAGCCATAATCTCCCACTGAAGATAACATAAAAGAAGAAAACGATTTTACATCGTATTTTTCCTTTTCGACCCTTGCTGCTGACCGTCAAGCCTGGTGCTGCACCATCCACCAGGCCGTCTCCACTTTTGAGGACTCTCGCAGGCCCCACCTGAAGGAGAAACGCCGCGGGAGGAAGGACCGGGCACCTATACTAGACCAGACCTTTAATTGGAGTTGCTGAGGCCAGACTTTCCTGTCCAGCATCTGCCTAGTCGGCCATCGGCGTGCCTGCAGTCGACGTGAACAGCCCACTTCATAAATCTTCGTACGCGAAGCCATGTCAAGACAAGAAGATTGACGAGTGGAAATTTTTTTAAAGGGAAATAACTCTGCTCTTCCCAAAATATATTTTTGTTTGCTCCCTTTAGTCACATGTGAAATTAGTAAACGCTTCAAACACCACGGTCTATGAATCATATCATATTTAGCATATGCCATAAGAAAATTGAACGCAAAAAGCTGTTTCGCACAATACCACAAGTTTCTACAAAAGCAAAACGTTAAACTAAAATCTCGAGTCATGTTCTGATATTATATGGAGAGAGGTTCATACGGATATTAAGCATGGTGCCAGAATCGTTCAGAAACATCTAAACTCTCAGTTAAAACCGCTTTCTCATATCAATAAATAAATAATGGCTTCCAGTGAATGAAGCCTGTATATTTTAGCAAGAGCCACATGGACTGGCGCTACAGAATAACAAAGAAAGAACTGTTTCAAATAACAGAAACCATATCACTTGAGGAGTACGAATAGTGGCAACAGCTAAAATGGATAGCACATTTAGCTCGAAGAGAAAATAATGACAATCAAGATGTGGACATTCCACGCTACTTCAAGCAAAAGGTTTGGTAGGAAAGTACTGGAAAGAGCGATAATAGTTAAAGTTATGTTTCTCAAAAGAGAAAGTTTTTTTTTTTTATATATTTCAGCCGACGGTAGCACAGCTCTAACAGGGAATGCCGAATATTTCCTTTTGAGAAAACGTTTATTACCATTACGATTGCTATAAGGTATACTTGAAAGCCGTTTATAGTGAATGGGATTTTTTTTTTTTTTTTTTTGTGCACTCCACTCTTGTTCCATTGCACCAGAATAAACTTTATATTTAAGCCCCGCCTTGTAGCTGGGCTAGGTGCAGTTGCATCTTAAATTTCCAGGAAACGGTTCTATAAAGGCAGGTAATCTTTCGGAACCTGTTCTTCTTATTTTATTTTTAATCTGAGAATGGAAACAAATCACTTTATAATATCAAAAAGAATTAAACCATTTTGATAATTTAATAGAAAACATTTATTTATTAAGATATTTCCAGATTGAAATTCTGTTCTCATTATATTTCTGTTCAGAAGCATGATTCTTTTTTTACTCTAGTGTCTCCAGCTGTGTTAGGGTTTCTTAGCCACATTCGACCTGAATCGCTGAAGTACCAAAGCTCCAATGAAGACCTATCAAATTTATGGCTAAAAGATTTGCCTCATTTTTTTTCACTAGGCAACAACTGATTCGCTGAGCTTTTATAATTTTAAGAACCGGTTCGCGCTAACCGATAGAATGAACACCACTGGCTAGACGTGCATATCCCAAACACCGTAATAATAAAATCTCAAAGACAACAAACAGCTGCACACTCAGGGAGGTTCCTTGCCTCAGACGTCAGTTGGAACTAAAGCTAGCAGCAGACCTTACGTAAAACTCGTATATTCAAAACGTGATGCCTGAAAAAGGCTGGCTACCTGAATCGCTCCCAAAAGTACCTAATTCCACCTACCATGCTAGGCTTACTGCTATATAGCGTTGAAATATTAGTACGATCACCGTCGATCCTGGTTCACCCAATACAATACCCAAGAGCCACTCAAGGAAGAGAGTTACTTTAAGGTGTTGTATGAGCGTAAAAAAAAGTTAAGTTAAATTCAAAGGGCTATAAAGCAAAGATAATGGTTAACCCTATCCTTGAAGAGGTCAAGATTGTAGTGACTGGGAAAACATCCTCTCGGGAGTCTGTTCCACAAAGCAGCAGTTGTTGAGAAGAAGCGGTCCGAATAAAACTTACTCTTCACTATTGGAAGTAATGGAGTAAGACTGGCATACGTGTATTTGAGATGCCCAGTCCTCACTTTCAAGCTGATGAATAATTTTCCATCCTACAAGCCCTTTCCGCGGAGTCGAAATGTTCAATCGCTATTTCCACGTAAAATGTTAAAACAAGCTACATACCTTAGTTCCAGACCTTCACACCTAAGACACGCCATACCATATACACAGTCGACTCATCCTCATTCCCTTCGTATTCTAATGTAAGAAAGAAATTTCATTTAGCTTCTTCACAAAAAAATGTTAATTTGTGGAATAGATCCCGAGAGGATGTTTCCCAGATCACTACGATCTTAATCACTTATCTATCATAATATACACTTCTTACTTCGTATCTTTACACCCTTAGAACAACCTCCTTCATTAACCCTCTAACTTGAGTGGCTCTTGGATCTTGTATTGGGTGAATAATAGTATTAGGTTGTTACATGAATTTGTTTGTTCTTTATAATTTATTTTCATACATATTTATTAATAATTATGATAACGCAAATTTTTGCAGTCCAACTTCTGATAACTCAAGCCATGAGTGCCATATGTGACAAGGCTTCAGTCTAAAAAGCCTAAATCATTTATGTCCTATATGACAATAAGGATATAAGGATATGTAACTCTAGGTAATTAAGTCGTCCAGGTTTTTTAGATTAAAAATCCGAGCGTCCGAATTCAAAACAATAATAAAATTAAAAAAAAAAAAAAAAAAAAAAATAGCTATGCCTATTGAACAATGCATTTGTATTTATAAACATATATACATGAATTCAAAAGAGTCAAAAATGTTTATAATAGTTTTTAGTTGAGTTAAAGTCTTTGGGTAGTTGGTCTACAGAAAAATCTAATGTTTGGAAAAGACTTTGATCAACGAAGATTCACTGACCGTCCGAGCAACGTATTCACCTTCATTGTTTACGACCTCCTGTCAACTAAATGTTCAATGCCTCGACGACAGAAATCGCTAGGTTTTGACTCGAAAAATTCCACGTTTTAAGCTCCATGTACTTGTTGAACGAAACATCGCTCAAATTCTCAAAAAGCGACTGATAAAAGGCTTGAGTCTGAAAAGCCTAAATCATTTATGTCCTATATGACAATATATATATATATATATATATATATATATATATATATATCGTTCGATGCCCGATTAAAGATAAGGATATAATCTCAAATATTGATTTTAGGATAGGCAGGCTTTTTTGGCATTGAGACATAATAAGTTGTTACATAAAATCGTTCGCTTTTTATAATTTATTTTAATACTTATGTAATAGTTCTGATGAATCATTTAACCCTTTATTTCCCTTCGCTGTTTACTTCTAGCCAACGATCCACTAACTGCTGAAAGCCTCGTCGAGAGTAATCGCTAGGTTTTGACTCGAAAAATTCATCAAACCACGTTTTAAGCTCCACGTGGTTGTTGAACGAAAAACCGCTCAAATTCTTAGAAAGCGACCGAAAAATTTTGGTAGTCTGAAGGGTCTAAATCAGGAGAGTATGGTGGATGTGGCAGAAATTTTATATATTTCCATGGTCTCAAAAATTTTCCGGACTAGTTCTGTAGCGCGCCAACAGATGGCGACACATGGTTTCGCGCGCAATGAGAGTTAGCAGTGACCGTCATGGGCGGGTGTACCGAGTCACATCGCTGTGTTCACTTTGCAAATTGTTGCGTGTATGCTATAGCCTGCGATTTTGTCATGTAAGTGCATGGTCATGGGTTTTGTTTTTTTGTTTTTGTTTGTTGTTGTTTTTGTTTTTTTTGTTTGTTTTTTTTTTTGTTTTTTTTTTTTTTTTTTTTTTTTTTTTTGTTTTTTTGTCATCCGCGTTATTGTGCATCGAGAATTCGTCCCGCATCCGGAGACCGGGAGTTGGACTGCACAATTTTGAGGCATTTGAGGGAGGGCGTTCGATGTAAGCCACCGGATCTGTGGGAATGCGAAGAATTGAATTTTTCACGACGTCAATGACCCCCACCCCTGTCACCGAGCTCTCCTCACTCGTTAGTTTCTAACCCAAAACAACATGATATCCCTTCCGCCCCACCTTATTCGCCAGATTTTGGACCTGCAGACTTTTATCTCTTCTGAAAATGCTGCTCAAATGTCGCCGTTTTAACACCGGCGCCGAGATCCAGACCGAATCGCAGAAGGTCTTCGACTCGCTTTAGACTTTCAGGCCGGATTCCAAAAGTGGTAGGAACACTGGAACCAGTGTACTGTTGCGCAAGGTGACTATTTCGAAGGGAACGACATTAAAACTTAGGGAAATATATATTTTTAACTGTTGTAATCTAGGAAAGGTTGCGAAATAGAATAATCAAACTATAATACTTAGGGCAAGAACAACACATATAAGATTCGCCAGCGGCGCGTAGAAGAAATAGTGAGCCAAGTGAATTACACAATGAATCTCCAACTGCAGGATATCTACCAGCCGCCCGACGCGGTCAGATGTGGCACATGGCCGAATTTAATGTGGGGTATCCGAGCACGTAGGATATGCCAAAAATTCCCCGTAGATCCGTATAAAACTGGATCGGGTAGCTGTTTCCCCGAGACGAGACTCTGCCCTTCGACATAGCTTCGTCCGGGGATCCTCTATGCCCGAAGACAGCGAGTTTGACCAGCACAGCTGGAGACGAATCTCTAGCTGCAAGATATCTACCAACCGCCCCACGCGGTCACATGTGGCACAAGACCGAATCTCCAACTGCAGACCAACATACAGTATTTACTACTGTATTTATGTGAATGGTGACATAACCATTATCGTCCGTACGTATGCTACAACATTAACATAACTAGTTCGAGAACTTTTTAATACCACCTCGTATATGTGAATACTTGCATCAAATGAAAGTGACATGTGTATGATTTTTTCATCTGATTCAAATGTATCTCTAGATAATTAAGTCGTCCAGGTTTTTTAGATTAAAAATCTGAACGTCCGAATTCAAAACAATAATAAATTTTTTTAAAAAATAGCTATGCCTATTAAACAATGCATTTGTATTTATAAACATATATACATGAATTCAAAAGAGTCAAAAATGTTTATAATATTAATTAGTTGAGTTAATGTCTTTGGGTAGTTGGTCCACAGAAAAAGATAATGTTTAGAAAAGACTTTGATCAGCGAAGATTCGCTGACCGTCCGAGCTGTTAATGTCGGAAATGATTCGTTTGAAGTCACCGACACATGATTCTTTCAGCACGAAAGGTGGGGAAGAAAAGACTATGTAGTTACGAATTTTCTTGTACTTGAACGGCTGTTTTTTTATGAGAAATCTTTCCCGAAAATAGACTTTTAGTTTGTTTCTGATTGGACAAATATTTCACATGATGATGTCAATTTCTGACCAATAAACACTTTGATTTAAATGGGGTTTGTTGTATTGTGGAATCGTTTGGCTTGATTGTAAATATTTTCTGTTATCGGATAGAAAATAAAGTTTGGATGTGTTTTAATATGGTATGTATGTTGGTATGTAACCGTGTTGGTAATAGGGTTTATTTCCTATTTACCCAGAATATGTTAGAAAAATTTTTATTCAGATAAATTCATACTTCAGTCTGTGAAGTATTAAGCTGAGTTATAAATAATTTCTGTTTTTCTTTTGTCAGCTTTACTTAACATCAGGAATAAATAGTTGACATTTCTGGGGTACATAATGAGGAAAGAGGGCTTGGAAAATCTGATACTCACAGGACATGTTGACAGAAAGAGGGACAGATGAAAACAGTGCGTAACTTACTTGATGAGCTTGAGTAAATGGATGTCGGAACAGGGTTTAGGAGAAATAACGAAAAGAGAACATTTATTAAGAGCTACAAAGGACAGGAAATTGTGGAGAGTCATGATCGCCTACGTCCTGAGGGAACACGGCGCATAAAAAAATTGTTCAGAAGAATAAAGTACAATTACATTTTATTCAAATATACATTCACCATTATTTAAAATGACTTGTTGCCCCTTATCAGGCAGTTCTTCGATGTTTTTGTAGTAAAACGACATAGGCATTTATGTCAAAAAGTAACTAATTCTTAAATCTGATTTTCATTAGAGAAAGTTTTCCTCATTAAAAAGTTTTGGGGCGATCGAAAATAGGTTATAATCATTTACATTGTTCGGACTGTTGTCCGCATCTTTATTGTCATATTCACAACGTGATCAAACATTTATGGACAGGTTGCAGCTGCTGAATATATAAACGTGCATTTATTATTTCAAACTTTGAATGGATAATACCACGACGATGCCATCACATATATTACTTTTCTTTCATGGAGCTCAGATTTTGGTGGTCATTTGCGAGCTTTTATCATTGTAAGTCATCTACCTTTTGCATTGAACATTGTTGTATATAACCCATTTTTCATCACCAGTTAAAATATAGTGAAGGATTGTTTAGTCAAGATACATTCGTTATTACAAATGGTTCCAGAAAACGAAAATTACATATGATCCAAGTTAATATTTTTCCTGGCTCTATATTATCTTACTCCACTTTTTATTTATATTGTACATTCTATCATAAAAAATAAAAATGGTGACATAGCAATTGTGCGTTCACTCACTGACCCGGCAGTGTGTACTTAAACTCAGCGGAAATAGAGCGAGCAATAACTGAACATTACTAAAAATAAGAACGAGATGAAGCATAGGGATACCGACACGGACAATAGAAAGAGAACAGTCTACCCTCGTAGATTAAATAAAAGGTTCAGAATTCCCTGTAGGTTACCCGGATCGATATGCACCTGATGAAAACCGGATGGCACAACAACCGAAACGTTGTGATATCAACAACAAAAATACGGGCAATAGTCCGAATCTAAATAATGTAAATAATGATAAATCCCAGGTAAGAGCTTTGAAACTGTTACCTCCATTGTCAACCTTGACAAGAACCTCTTATCGGAATTTTATAAATGTGTTTACGGTAAGTGCTATAAGTGGACGTTCTGTAGGCTGTTTGATATTCTTGTTTACACCTTAGTCGAGATTATGGGCATAGGGGTCGATCAATAAGTCCGTGACCTAAAATTTAACAATCAAGTCTCTTGGCGATAAAGGGTAATTATCATCATAACAACAAAATAAAAACCGAATAATTATCGGATTTTATTTAAGACTACTCAGAGTTTGAAGAGGAGAGATATATTGAAAATACTTTTAAGCTCATCCAAAACCCTAATTATTTCATATTCAACGCAAACAAAATGCTCGTAAAATATTTCAAAATCTATTATGACAAGGCCAACGAATCAAAATATATTATTTTATCCACCAACTCTATCATAAATACAGTTGAAAAGAATTTATCTAAGCTTAACACAAAATGTGTTACAACTACTTCTAAAACAATAAAAAAACTTAATTAATACAAAACAAAATAATAATAAGCTAAAACTTGAATTTACTCTATAACCTGTAATAATTGTCATAAGTAATGCATAGGAGAAACCTCGAGGAATTTGAATAAAAAACAATATGAACACAAAATGGATCTTTTACAAAGCAACACACTCAATGCATTAGTTGCTCACCATAATGAGCCTGACCATTATTTTTATCTTAAAAATGTTACTTTAATTAGAGCTACTCAACATTACCAAGCTTAAGTCAAACACATCAGTTATCAAGTGAAGAGTACTTAAACTGTATGTCCATATTTGTACTTGTACTGTATGTCCATATCAAAAGAACGACTCATGGTGTAAGTTATACCTAGAAGGAAAGTTAGCCGGTAAGAGAAGCAAAGGTCGACGGCTAGCTTGATAATATCCACTTATGGACTGGATTTGACCTTTACTCTTTGAACTCTGCTGGTGGTGATCGAACTTTGTGCAGAAGAATATCACATGTTGATGCGAAGTTTGCAATAAGTGGACTAAGCGACTGATGAAGATACTTTAATTTAAAGACAAAGCAATTTATTAAGAGAAGAATGTTTAATTGCATTCAGGTTCTTACAAAATTTCACTTTTCTTGGTAGATCTTCTGTTATGAAAATGTGGAATAGTTAGTAACAAAAGTGATAAAACAATTAAGAAAAACGAAAGAGAAAGTAAATGAAACTGACCAGACCATATAGCCAGACATAAGAGGTTAAATTTAAAAGTTTAAAATTTCAATGTCCCAAGATTTTCAGCATAATTATAACAACGTTTGCGTTTTTTTTATATTCACCCCTCCACTTCTTGCACAGATGTAGTTACATTAACAGAAACATCATTTCAGTCATAAAGAATGAAACGCGTCACACAACAAAAATATTTTCCACTTTTTTATTAATTTTCCATATATATATATGTATGTATCAAATGACAATTGGAAAAAATCATACATTTTGCTGACGCGTCATTTGATAACAATCTGTCTTAATCTGTCTGTATTAAAATATTCCTGAATAATTATTAAAATATTCCTTGAGTTGAGCATGAAACAGGGCTTGTTACTTTAATTCAATTAAATTTTATTAATTATATTGATGGTTTCGGCTCTCGTTTTTGAAACATGAGAACTCTTATGGAGCGAAGGAATCGTATTTTTTAAAAAATAATTATATATATATATATATATATATATATATATATATATATATATATATATATATATGGAACCAAAGTGGGAGAGAAATGGGATGGATAACTCTTACTTACTTCCATAGTAGCTATAAAATCAACTCACCCACGATCAAAAAGAACTGAATAGTGCCTTAGAAACGCAAATCCTGTCGGCTTTTATTGATAGGCGTCGCACTCCGTGGGTGGGTCGATCGAGAGTACTTCGAATCTAACGACAGTATACATATATGTATGTATGCATGTGTGCGCACGCGCACGTGTGTGTATGTGTGCATATGCGTGCACGCACGCGTGGGTGGGTGTGTTTATGTGTTTAGGCGACTTACTTTCGCTGATACAAGTTCGATAACATGACACAGAAATGGAATGTATTTATTTTAAAGAATTTTTCCTGTTATTGAGAACTGACATTTGTACTTGCACATGTCAAATGCTGGTAAACAACAAGCGTCAAATCTACATTATTTGATTTAATTAATTAATTAATTAAAAAAAAATTTAAAAAGTCTTCGGATTCTTTCAGTACTTATAGCACATTCAAGAAGCTCCAATCCAAATAAGTTCTTCAGTTTGGACATCGGGTTTTTGATAGATACATTTTGCCGAATCTAGAATTTCACTTGTATGTCGCCAGGGATGATACGACATCATAATTTACAAAACGCTGACATGTAGATTTTTTAAATTTATAAAAAAAAAATGACTAACATTCATCGTCCCAATGAGATCTTAAGATCAAAATTCACATTATCACGCACTTAAACAAACACAAAGATTCACCCTTCAATGAGATCTTCAAAGACTTGAACCTCTCTCTCTCTCTCTCTCTCTCCATATATATATATATATATATTAAGAAATGGACAAGGTCCGACAATTTATTTATTAAAGACATATTTTTATGTTTAACGTTGTTATTTTATAGATACAAGTATTTAAGCAAATGCTCTGTTTATGATAAACAGTATTAAATAACATTTACCGGCCTGAATGTCCGAGAAATTTTCATAGAAAATTTTCGTTCTTTGACAGGATTCGAACCTGCATCCTATACGGAACCGTCATATACGCTGACGTGCCTTTACCGCTTGAGCTACAAAGAACCAATGACGTCATTTGTTTACATTCGATACGCCAGAGCAGTTATGAATGTACGAAATTCATGGAAAGTTGGAGTTTATAAGCAGTAAATTCGACCTTGTCTACCGATTGGTTCTTTGTAGCTCAAGCGGTAAAGGCACGTCAGCGTATATGACGGTTCCGTATAGGATGCAGGTTCGAATCCTGTCAAAGAACGAAAATTTTCTATGAAAATTTCTCGGACATTCAGGCCGGTAAATGTTATTTAATACTGTTTATCATAAACAGAGCATTTGCTTAAATACTTGTATCTATAAAATAACAACGTTAAACATAAAAATATGTCTTTAATAAATATATATATAATACGGTTATTATAGGTTAGCTTATCGTCTAGTTCACACTCCTGTCCGATCATTTGAACAGAAGTAGAGGTTTTTTCCTTTGTTCCCTATTTAGGATTGGATTTCAGGTTCCTTCTTGAGATTTTCATTGTCTTTCACTGCCATTAGCTTCTTCATCTTGCGTCTTAGGAGCTTTATTGCCTTGCTTGGGTGAACTGATTACACACATACACACACACACACGCACATACACGCACACACAAACAAACACATAGATAAATAGATAGGATTTTAATCTATTTAAAATGAAATTCTTTCACTCCCCATTAGCTTCTTCATCTTGCGTCTTAGGAGCTTTATTGCCTTAAAATTTTGGAATTACACATACACACACACACACACACACACACACATGTTACACACACACACACACAAAAACATATATATATATATATATATATATATATATATATATATAATGTTAATTTATTTAAACTCGGTGGGTGAAAAAATGATGTAATAAATAACTTTTTCAAATAAATTGCCATCCGTTAGATAGATTTGGAAAAAAATTTATAAGTGGGCAAAAAAATCGTCCAGTATTTAAATTATATATTTTACAAAGAAAACAAATCCCAACGAGTAATACTTAAACGAAGAGTGTTTCAAACTCTAATTAGATTTAAAAAAGTAAAAATAAATAAATCCTAACGAGCCAGATACTACCTACCTAGGGAAGAAACTTGGGATCATCATCTATTTATATATATATATATATATATATATATATATATATATATATATATATATATATAGTTGGAGAAATATCTAGAGACAATACGCGTTAGCCGACACACATTGGGGTTAAGAAAAAGGAATTAAAATGGTACATCTAAAATTTTCATATCTTATCTTCTCTCCATCACCTCACTTCCCTTCACTTCGTTAATTTTACATATGTTTGATGCGGTCCGTCAAAAAACGTGTGAATTTCTTTTCATTTTTCATTTCAACCTTTGGAAGTAAAAGTCTGATGATCCAGAGCCCTGTTAAAGGGGTTGTGGCAAGAAATAACTTATTACATGGAACCTTAAAGTGGTCTTTTTTTTATTCAAAATATATATATATATATATATATATATATATATATATATAACGTATAAATTGATAGATCACTTTTCAGAAATTGATATTTCTTTTCATTCTCTCTCTGGATATCTCTCTCTTTCTTCTCTCTCTCTCTCTCTCTCTCTCTCTCTCCAGTCATGCACGTTATTTTTATTATCAGTAGTGATCTTAGTTGCTCATATAGTAGTCACATTGATGATCATATAAATACCACTTACGAACAATTGCAATCATTCTTCTTTATTGCCCACCAACCCCCAAATCTTTTGGGATTTTCAAATTTAATTAGGGGCTCCTGGCAGTGCTTTATGACTTTTATATTAAAATTTTTTTTTTGTTGTACAAAATATAATTTGTTAAAGTTTAATGGATAAATCATTTAAAAAAAAAAAACACATTTTTTATCCATAATGTTGAATAATGTTAAATTCATTAACTTTTAACAGAAAAATTTCAAGTTGATATTAAAATTGAAAAAAAAAACATTTTCAAGATGGAATGATCTATTATGACATGTCTCTAATTTGTATTTAGATACATTATATTTATTTTTCAAATTATTTTGTTGAATTATGTACAATAATGGATCATATTGCATCTGATTCATTATTGTACATAATTAGGTTACCATAAAATTTGTATTTCATATAAATACTACCTGATGAAAATTCAGATGCAGTTTAGTCGAGGGGGGCGTATCAAATGTTCGGGGGTGACGAGAGTCTGGCACCGGCCCTGGTTGTAGCACTTTTATTTTCATGATTTTTCATCCCGGTGTTTTTACAAGCAAAAGAAAGAGAGAGAGAAAAAAACAACATCCGTATACATTTTTATTACTTATTTCCACTAAAAACAATTTTTTAAAAATCCCAACGCTTAACTGGAACGTTAAAACCCCCTTTTTTTGTAGCCTCAAGGACTTCCCCATCACTTTAACGACCATTCCGACCAAAAAGAGACAAATCATGAACTTCGTCGCTCTTAATTCCGCCTTTATTCTTTGTTTGTGACTTGCTTTTACTAATACTACTTGTTTCGTTTCTCTCATATCAATCACCGAGAAAGAAAATGGAGTCGATTGAAATTAGAACTCCTGTCTATGTCAACACCTAAGTTTTGGACTAAACGTTTCTTTAACGATCTCGCCATATTCTCGTGTGTATGCAGTACAGGTTTATACGAGATACTTAAAGAATATTAATAAGAATATAATATTAATAAGAATGTAATACATTTATGTTTTTGTAATCGTTCATTTTTAATACTTGAAGCTAAGCGTTGTTTTTGATCATTAGTTCGGGCGTTAGATTTTAACGTAACGAAACTAATACACACGTAAAAGTCAAATTCCAATTTTTCCCCTAAATATTTTTTGTTAGAAATTTACGTTACACGCGAGTATATTGGGGTTTACAGTCACTTACTTTAATACAGATCTTGTAAGTTTTTTTTTTTTGGTTGAAAATCAAGAAAAATAATCAATAAAAAAATATATTGAATGTTTTTCTTACTTTTCCCAACGTACGCAGATTTCAATCGAACAAAGTTGCTAGCATTTTTTCTTCTTCTTTTTTTTTTTTTTTTTTTTTTTTTAAATGGTGAGTTATTTTTCGAACGAAGAGGCTCGCCTTTTTTTTTTCATTATTATTTAGTTATAAAAATACAGCTTCTATGGCATTCGTAAATTATCAGACAGTTTTCTGTTTGTTTATTATTTGTAATTCTTTTAAGTCTGATAAAGTTTTGAGATTTTTCTTTAAATTTGATTAAAACGTAACTCGTAAAATAACATCGAAGAAAGATGTGTGAAGAAAGAAAGAAAAAAAAGATTTATATTTGAAATATTGAAAAAAAGTAAAAAAAAGAAGAATGGAGTGAGGAATAATGAAAAAAAATCAAAAAGAATTGTTTTTTGTTTTTTAA
>CAHIKZ030002651.1:132500-145000 GCA_903632075.3 Acanthosepion pharaonis
TATATATATATATATATATATATATATATTCTATTTGTGTGTGTGTGTGTACATGTGTGTGTGTGTGTCTATATATATATGTATATATATATATATAGAAGAGAAACTTCATGAAATAATAAAACAAAAGGTATTAATATACAACTCCAAATTTTTTTTTTTTAATTTTCAATATTTTTTTATTTTGTAAAAAACATATATATATATATATATATATATAATATATATATATATATATATATATTTTAAATAGGATAGATAATAAATGACTTGAAGCGATTAAGTTGGTAATGTTCAAAAGCAAATGTTTTAGAAAAAATAAAAATTTGAGAAAAAATAATTTTTTTCTCCTTATATTTGAGATACGGAGGAAATGTCTGCGGAGTTTCGTGTGCATAATTTTATTCTGCATCCATGCCAACAAGAGTGTGTGCCGAACATATTGTTATTTATTAAAAAAACAACAAAAAACAAGGCCGTAATTTACTTCGTAAAACGTTTACTGTTTGAATGCGCAGTGGATAATCTTCTTTCGTTTACCCTTCCTTGTTAATTGAAGTCCGAAAAAATTCCGTTTGATGAAACATCTAGGCTTTCCTTCGTAAATGTACAAAACCCAGCCGTTATTTTTGATCGATAAAATCTTTTATAAATTTGTGATATGCTCAAATTTGTCTGTGTGTCCTCACCTTAGAACAAAACAGCCGAGCCCGTACCGTTAACGGTATGATTACGACCATATAGCGCTGAAACATTAAATTACGAGATGATAAATTTAAATCGAAGCCTGATTTGTATCTAGATGAGTGACCGCTTGGGAATACCAAAAAAAAAAAATAAGCTTTAATAAAAACAGGTGGTGTTATGGATAATTAAATCTAAATTGTTAATCAGATGGTTTAGCCGAGTTCCAATTTCAGTTTGGTTCGCCATATTCGCTTATATTCAAATACTCTCGGAAGAGGTATGAATCCACCTGTTCTCATTTTATAATCACTATTAATCAATTTTTTTTCCGTGAAAAATTTTCCAAAAAGATGACAGGGAGGTAAAGAAAAGATACTTCACTTTGACCCCAGCCCGAAGCAGAAAAAACAAAATAAAGGCATGAATCGCTAATTGTCGAAGGGCTTGCTACCAATCTTAATAAGTATATGAAATTTGTCACTTATTTGATTATGTTATATTCACATATGACAAAAGAGATTTCGTAGACGGATCTTTTAGTAATCGTTCTGTTTCAAATTATCAAAAAAAAAATATATATATATATATATATATATATATATATATATATATATATATATATCGAGGTGATAACCTAAGTATGAAATAATAAAACAATAAATTTTAATAGACAACTCTAAAATAAATTTTATTTTTTAAATTTTTCAATATTTTATTATTCAAAACATAGACAGATAGACATATATATACATATATATATATATATTTATATATATATATATATATATATATATATATATATATATATATATATATATAAATGTGAACATAGAAGTCAACACTTAGAGGCGACAGTCTGTTTCATACTAGATGCAATCCTCAGGCTACGAGTGCTGTTATTTTTCTAGGCTATTTATATATACGGGTCACTGGTGCATTGTGGGTAGTCTATTTTGGCGGTTATTTTACCGGAAGTCGTTTATTTGTTTATTTATTTATTTGGGTTAAATTATTTTGCTTGTTTTTTTTTTTTTTTATTTTTATTCTTTTTTTTTTATTTTTATTTCTTATCTTATATATTTATTTATTTATTTATTTTTATTTTAATCGGTGTTTTTATTAACGTAGTAAAAATTTGTTTATATCGCTTATTTAATAGTTTTGTTTTGGTTTGGGAAGATAATTAAAGCTATTTATTCAATTTTGGTGTTGATTGTTGTAGTTTATTCTAATTTATTTTGGCGGGAACAGTTATTAAATTGTTTATTACTTCATGTATTTATCTGGATTGATTATCTTTATTTATTTTTCTAACGGTTATTTTTATCGGGATCCGTTTGTTAGTTTATTTATTTATTTGGATGAATTTAGATTAATTTATTTTTTTTTTTTTTTTTTATTATTTATTTTTTATATTTTTTATTTTTATTTTTTCTTATTTTTCGATTTTTTAAGTAACGTAATATTTTTTTTTTTTTTTATCGTTATATAACAGTTATAGCTATTTTTTCGTCCGATTTTTGGTTTGATTTTTATAGTCTATTCTAATATTTTGGTCATAATGGTTTGTTAATTTGTTTTTATTATTTATTTTTATTTTTTTTTATTTTATTTTTGGGTTTTTTTGATTTTTTTTTTTTTTTTATTTATTCTTTTCGTCTATTCTAACAGGTGTGATTTGGTAATTTGTTTGGTTTAATTTATTTTATTTATTTTATTTTTTTTTTTTTTTATTTATTTATTTTTATTTTATTTTTTTCCGTTTTCGATTTTTTTAAGTAACGTAGTAAAAATTTGTTTTCATGTCTGCATTTTGAGATGAGCTCGGATCTTTTATTTAATAATTTATTTTGGTCTGGGAAGGTAATGATAGCTATTTTTTTCCTCCAAGCAAAGTTTGCAAGTTTTTGATTGGTTGTTGTAGGCTGATGATCTTTTCCTTATTTTCCAAGATATTTTTGGTGTGATGTGCGTTTTTTTTTTAATTTCCCAGATATACTTAGAAAGCATTGTGCTGTTCGCATATTTACTATTTGTGAAAGATTTTTTGTGTGCATAATTTCTTTTGTTTTCAGGGTCCTTCAGTTACTCCTATGTATACTTTTTTCTTCATTATCTGGTGATTTTATCGTGGCTTGGTATATTACGTTGTTTTGTAAACAATTACCGTTTAAGGGACATTCGTTTCTTTATTCTGCAGTTGCACATGAGTTTAATTTGTTTGTGTGGTTTGTCGATAATTTTTCCTGTTGTGCTTTTTTATTATTTGTGCCATGTTCTCGGTACAACTGTAGCTGATTTTTACTGGGTTTTTGTTGAATATTTTGTGTAGGGTGCTTGATTCTGGGAAGTGTTTGTGTAAGAGTTTGAAGAATATTTTTCCTACGTTTGTTTTTACGTTTTTGCTGTACGGTGGGTTGAACCATATGATATTTCTTTTCCTGTTGGCCTTTTTTGTGTTCTGTGGTGAGTATGTGAGTGTTGCTGGGAATCCACTATCTTTTAGGGCTGTTTCGTAGTCTTTCTTAGCTTTGTTAAATATGGATTCATTGGAGGAATTGTCGGAAAGCCTGCGGTTAATCGATTTTGGTATCTGTTTGATTATAGAAGGCGGGTGATTGGAAGATGTGTGTATCTACAGTGGTTTATCATTGGGTTTTCTGTATGGTTTATATGTGCCTTTTCTTAGGTTGAAGGTAACATCTAGAAAATCTACTTCGTTTAGGTTAGTTTTTATATTTATGTCGAATCCGTTATTTTGGAAAATTTTTTATTATTGCTTTTCTAGCTTTGTCTGTATTTTGTTTGTTACAGTTTCTTAAGATTATGAGACCGTCGTCCCTGTAGAGTCCTGTGTCATTTCTATCTATTATTTTGCTTAGTTCGTGTAGGAAGTAAATACCTATGATTTCGCAAACAGCACCGTCAAAGCTTCCCATTGTAGTGTCAAAGATCCCATTTTTCTTTATCCATGCTTCTTTATTGTGAAATAGTAATGATTTACTATTTTATTTTTAATGATGTTCGATTTCGTTTGGTTTTATTATTATTTGTTCCTGAGCTAAGTTGATGGCCTTATCTAACATGCGTTCTGTTATGGATGGGTAAAATTCTTTTGTCTAATTTAGGAATTGGCAATTTTGTTTGTTATTTATGTTGTGGAACCAGTCAATAGTTTTTTTGTATTTTTCCACTGGTTTTACTCTAACTTCTTCCTAAGTTCAGAATTAGTTCTTTCTGGTATCGTTTTACTTATTTTACCTAGTTTGCTTTTTCTGGAAAAAAGTCTGCATTCAAAGATGAAACCTTTTAGTCCGAATAATGTAAATAGTGTACATAATACCTCATCCCAGAAATATAGACAGATGCTAGATATTTCATATCATATATACAAATTATAGTACACCATATATCACTTTTAGCATACGGCAATAGATTTATATATTAAACGGATTTCCTCTGTTTTACATTATTTACCTTGTTAGTGAAACCTCCAGAAACAAATTCTAATTACCGGACGTGCGTGAAGTTTACATAGGCAAATGTTTCGAACAAAATCTAAAAACAAGGTCATTGTAACGATTGCACGATTATAAAGACAACAGAAATGCGAAATGTACACTCTAGGTTCTGAAACTAGATTTAGAAATCGGTCATTCATTGATTTTGTGAGATGTTGTAAATTTCTTCGCATTGTAACCGACTGCACATCATCCAGAATAGCAATCTAAATTTCATCTTTGATGGTAAATTGTCGTCCAGCAATGCAAAACTTCCTTTTTCATAATGCTTCACAAGTTTTTGATCGATTTAAGGTCAGGGCGTACAGGCTGGCCACTTCATCAAACGACTGTCTTTGAAATCCATTTTATTCAGACATTCATTATTTTTCTTCACTGAACATGATGGAAGATTTCCGTTCATAAAGTTAAACATCCTTATGAAAGCGTTTAGCTTCTTGAAACATTGTTGGCCGTGTGTCCCTTCAAAAAATATGAATGTGTTATGGGAACTTACCCATGATAATAATAATAATGGACTATTCGTGACATTATAAATTTGCGCCAATCAAGAGGTATGAGGGAGAGATTGTAAGACGAGGAGATATATTAAGCATAAATAAGGACATTGAATAATCATTTTGTCGAGACAACATAGTTCACATGAACCAAATCTGATAGTCGTTACTAATACTTCTACTTCTTTTGTATTATATTTCGGTTGAAATATCTTTTGTATTCCATACCTGTGTTATGTTATTCTTTCATTGGTTCTAAACCTTGGACCATCACCTTGGTAAAACTAACTTTATATATATAACTGGTATATATCTGTTGTTCATCACAAAAAAAATGGAACTAGGTTTTAACTCTCAATTCTACTGCAAAGATTTTGTTTGTCGTTTTTGTTTTAATTCTTAGACGTTTTCAAAAAACTTTTTAACTTTAGCCTTTTAGATCCATCAGTGCAATGTGATGGTAGTATATATTTTCATTTTCGATTTTGGTTAATTTTTCAATTGTCATATATTCTGTTGACCGTTTCATTAGGGTTTCTTTATATATATATTTTTTACATGACGTCGGTGATCAACATCAGATGCTTTGCTACTTTGAGATAATAGCAGATATGCAAAGATGGTGGAATATTCTAAAGACCAGAACGCAAAACTATAGCGTGTAATGACTGCTACAAGGAATTTAAATAAGCGATTATGTGAACACAACAGAGGTCTTTCGCAGAACAAGACATGTTAGTTGAACTCTGTAATGATTATGATCATAATTTCGATTTAAAAATTGCGACTTGAATTAAAAGAGAAAACAATTTACTAAGACGAAAATGTATAGAATGTGCACTGATTGCTAAATCATCCATGGTAAATGTGCATCCGGGTTCCTAGAACATTTCACCTTTCTTGGCAGATCTTCTTTTATCACAATGTGGAATACTTAAGATCAAAGGAAAATGGTAAAAAACAAAAGCTTAGACAAATTGAATGAGATCTGTTAGACTGTGTGTACAGACACGTCGGACGAAAAAAAGAATAATTCTAAAACTCAAAAAATTTACAAATTAAAAATTCTCCATTTCCACATCTTCAGCCTTTTCCCTCGGCATATAATTATAACTGACGCACGCGTTTATATCTCTCCCTCTCCGACTACACCTTAATAATGATAATAAAACAATTATTCTGATGAAGTTTTTCTAGAGGACGAAACGCGTTACATTAATGTTTTTAAATATTGATATTAAACTGCTTAATATTGTTCTGATATATATATATATATATATATATATATATATATATATATATATATATATATATATGAAAAATTTATTTATATATAAAAAGTGCGTTAAATAGTGACAAAAGACAATATGCATAAACGTAAAAGACAATAGGAAATATTATTAGCCGACATGTTTCGTCCAATGGACTTTTTCAAGACAAAAACGAAATAAATTTATTGAAAACAAAGTAACTATTAACAACAAACAAAATGTCCTTTGCAACTAAACTCTAAATTCTTCTAGTTGCTAAGGACATTTTGTTTGTTGTTCGTTTTAAACTTCATAATTAAGTTTATGTTTACGGTGATGCGACAGCACATGTTATACGAACGTTGATGTCTAGCCATGCGCATTATATGAAATTTAATTTTTTTTTATTTTAACTACCCATTAGTCCCATGCGTTACAATCTAGGCGTATTTGAATAAAAATAAAAGAGGAAGGCCTAAATCGTGATATCAGCAACAAGGATTAGGATATTAGTCCAACTAACATACGAAAAGAGTTTATTTTTATTTTATTCTATTTTTGGTGCATTAAAACACATCTAGGCAATCGCTCAACGATTTGCCCTTGATTTGCTGACTTCGCCTGTAAATGTTTTATACAAAATTTCAGCAGATCAATGAAATCTGCGTTGAACATGAATTTATTGATTAATTTCTAGATTGATTAGTAGAATGAAAATCTTAAAACTGAAAGACCGTCACCACTCACCGGAGTTCGAATTGGTTTAATTTGTTTGATTACTGACAGAACTAGAATCAACCGTTCGGCAAAGCGTATAAATTATTTGTTGGCCAAATGAAGACTGAATGGTATTCTGCATCATGCTACACAGTGCTGATAATGAGGGTCTATCGAAAATCTACCCAAAATGATCTCATAAACTTCTATTCACAGCAACAACAAAATAAAAATAAAACAGAATAATTAAAGGCTTCTATTTAAAAACACTTAAAATTTGCAGCCCCCAGTATCTACATGGTGAACACAAATACATTGAAAATACTTTTATATTATTTCAATATCCTAATTATTTCATATATAATGTTTGTCTAAAGAATCCCCAGATTCAAAGATTTAAAAAGCAAATAATATAAATAATGTTGACATAACTCAACACATATGATTGCCGGCTCATTTAAAATGTTCTAAGCCCCACCCAGAAGGAGTTGGATAAACAAGAGAGTTTTATATTATTTCTCAGTATAGTCCCCCTTAATATCAATGCACAAATAGTTGGCGTTCTGATCCTCCAAAACCTCTCCCAGAGAACATATGATCTCATCATTCTTTCCAAAATGGCGACCTCAAAGGTGACCCCAGTGTTCAGGAAACAGAAAGAAGTCAGATGGAGATAAGTGAGTTGGCTGATTCAGCTACGGCAACCTGGTTCAAATGTCAATCATTTTGTTATCCTAAAAACACACACCCGTCCTCAGCTTCCCTCTCCGTTTTGACTTGATTGCTTTCTTCAGTTGTCATTCTGATGCATACTACTGTCCATTAATAATTTCATAATTCTGTTAGTTTATCATGATTATACCTTCAGAATTAAAAAATAAAATGTGACATTTTCCAACAAATCCTGTTCCTTATATGAAGAACCAAAAATGTTTCTACTGTTTTCTTTAAATCTTTAAATTCAAATAAGTGGTGAAAAAATAACAATCTTGATTACTAATCTACAGTGGAAATTCTCAGGGTCAGCCTGGAAGCGAGTCAGAATTATCCTGGAAATGTCAACCTTTTTCAGCTTCTGGCCTGCTCTCAATATTCTTGGGACCCATCTTGCAGCCTGCTTCCTCATCCCCAAGATCTCATTTAAAAATATATGGACCGAACTAAAACTAATGCCTACGGACTTAGCTAACTGCTGGACAATAAAACGTCTGTCATCCCAAACCATACGATGAATGACATTAACTTGTTCATCAGTACTTGAGAGTTGTGGACGATCTGGCCGAGGGTCATCTTCTGAGCCAGTCCGCTTCGCAGTTGCATAGAAGGGGGAATCTTTGTACCCTGTCCTCATGGATTTCCTTGGGTGATATACCTTTCTTTTGCAGATACTTTATGACTGCTCAGGCTTTTGTTTTGCCCATTTTTAGATTTGTCGCACGCCTCTCACCTTTATATGGCCTTCACCTATACAGAAATTAAGAGAGAAATCTGAATTAGTTTTTCTAATTTTATAAGGAATGGTAGTGTGTTACCACAACAAAAATGTTCAGCTATGGTTCTTCATTCTTTTTAACGACCCTCATACAGTAGCCTAAGAAAAGTTTTTAGCTGGGAGAAATAAACTACATCCAATTTCAAATTTTAATTACGTAATCCCTATCCAACATAAAGAAACAGTATTTGGAACTAGTATAGAGTAAGTCCTCCATTTGCTAGTTTCAGTGCTTGTATTCGATTTTTCATGGATTTGATCAAGTTATCAGCAATCATCTGATCCATATTTTGCCTCTCCTTTAGCAATGTTTCTTTAAGGGTTGCCACTGACGTGATTTTGTTTGCACGCTCTCGAAGTTTTCGGTCAAGGTGCTCCCAAACGTACTCTATTGGATTCATATCAGGACTTTAGGCTAACCATGGCAGTGACTTGATTCCTTGCGATTCCTTCCAGGCCTTTGCTACTTTGCTCATATGACATAGCGCTCCATCCTCTTGAAAAAGTTATCATTCTTGTCAATCTGATTGGTTTCAGATAGTGGGAGTAGTCCTTTCGCTAATTGACAGTATTTTGGAGCATTCAACCGCTCGTCACCAAGAATCAGCTCAGATTTCCATCCAAACCAGACAGCGCTCCACACCATTACTCCAATCCCTCCATGTTTCACGGTCACCTGAAGACATTCAGTGTTCCAAGTCTCATTCTGATTTCTCCAAACATAAACCAATCTCGAATAAGAAAATCGGCAGAATTTACTTTCATCTGACCAAATTACAGACTGCCAAAATTCATAATCTTTGCTCTCAAATTCTTTCACCCAGTCCATACGAAGATTCCTGTTAATCTCTGAAATCAAGGAATTCTTTCTCGCAACTCTTCCTTGATAGGCTAGCTCTTTCAGAGTCTTTCTCACCGCATATGGCGACATTTCCATGCTGTTGGCGACATCTTTGACGCTCTGAAGACGGTTTTTGATGACTTCCCTCTTCAACGCCATTTTTCGTTCACTCAGACACGATGCTTGGTCTTCCTGAACCTTGTTCCACACGACAATGGGCTTCTTCATTAAATTTCTTGGCAATATTATTAACCGTTTGATGATTAACCTGGAAAAAGCCTATCAATTTCTCTATTTGACTTGCCACACTGATGCCATCCTATTATTTGCCCTTGTTGAAATTCATTACTCTCCTTACTTCCACGAACTTTCATTTCAAGATATGGCAACTATTGTATAAATGAGAGTAGCTTGATACTAACACGGTATTGTCTGAAAAAAAAAGAAAGAGACGTTATTACACAAGCCAAAATTGCTGTAATCAAGTGTTGCTAAAATCTTATAGCACACTGTACTTATCAACGACTGCATTCTATCTGAAACCTTATGGAGGCACGGTGGCTATCTTCTAAGAATAGCGTAGTTGCGGCACATGGCTGAAAGAATGAGGCACACAGTAAGGTCGAACCCACTGCTCAGTAGTAATTTTCCTAGAAAGCTAAGCTTGCTAACCATTACACCACGATACAGGTCCCAATATTTTTTTTGAAATCACCTGTAGATGATTCCAAGAATATATTGACAGTGATGGCGAAAGGATTATGAACACTTTTTCAATCACCCAGTATATCTTGTATATCGCTATCGTATTTCTTTCTCTTTTATTTTTTTGTTTCAAATACGAAAATATTCATCATTTCTAACAGCAACTGTTGTATTAATAGCCAATCTTGACTTGCATAAATACTTGAATGGAAACGTAAAACATTTTTGTTGAAACTTGGCGTGTTTCGATGTAAAAAATGCCACAAGAATAAATAGTAAACATTTTGCCTTTGGCGGTTGGCGCTTCAGGCTTATCGACCGTCAGTTTAGAGAATGGAGAAATGTTTTTAGTAAGAATTTTCTGAAGTGTTTTAAACGCCGTGAGATACGCTGCTTTGTCAAAGTAATTCCTTAGTGGATTCTCGTGAAAACCTGAAGTAGAAAAATAAACGACAACAGAAAAAGGAGTTCCTAGTTTCGACTAATAAAAGAAACCGACTCATATACGAGCATATGCGCTTTATAATTTACTTGTATTTAAGCAAGGTTATTAAGCTTTCGGATATGCGAATGGTGTAATGATTAACAACGAGAAAATAAAATCGGTTAATCAAAGCTGTTGCGTTCAAACTGTACTAATAGCTTTGGGAAAGGTCGGAATAAATACTTTCACCTCAAGTCGATTATAGGTAAAATAGTAGGGCAATCTGGGCTGTATAGGTTTGATAGGAAAACCACTCAAGAAAAAAGAGTAATCTGAACTGCAAAGTAAGGATCATTAGTCACAGAATGTTTGGAAATACTGAGTTCTTCTTCTTCTTCTTCTTCTTCTTCTTCTTCTTCTTCTTCTTCTTCTTCTTCTTCTTTATGTGCAGTGCCCCCCAGACAACCATGACTCTCTACAATTCCCTGTCTTTTGTAGCTCTTAATAAATTTTATCTTTTTTTGATATATCTCATAAACCCTGCTCCGCCATCCATTTACTCAGCAAGAAGGTTTTTCATTTGCGCTATTTTCCTCTGTCTCTCTTCCTTTCAATCCGTTCTGTTCTGTAACAGATTTTCCAAACCCAGCTGAGAAACCCATCAACCGAACATGTGAGTAACGACAAAGTTTTTGAAAAAATGTAAACAAAAAGGACACTTATAGTTAACACCAGGAAGAGGCAGTTAAAATTTCTGGGACACATAATCAGAAAAGAGGGCTTGGAAAATTTGATACTCACAGGACAGATTGAAGGCAAGAGGGACTGAAGAAAACAACGCTTCACCCACCTAGCGAGATTGAGTGAATGCATGACGGAACAAGGTTTAGGAGGTATAACGAAAAGCCAAAATTTATTAAGAGCTTTAAAGAACAGGAAGTTGTGGAGAGCCATAATTGCCAATATCCTGACATGGCACATAGAAGAAGAAGAAGGCCATGTTCAAACGACAGATCTCTCTTAGAAAATGTAAGATCCACTCAACATGGTTGCATTATAAACCGCAAGTTGGCTCTATGGGCGTTGAACAAGCACAGATCTACCTGAGCAGGCGTCTACAATATTCACTCACGCAAAGAGGCGTCCTCTTCCGTACGAGCAGCGAACTATATTATACTAGCATCATATTTTTATCCTTCCTTGCCTTTAAAGGAATGCCCTTTGCCATGCTGATGTTGCTACATGCCTTACTTCTTGCCTATCTCACACTGCGATTTTTTTCTAAGCTCTATACTAAACATTAAATCTGTTACGAAAAAAGAACTAAACAAAATGAACACAAAACGATCAGCCTTAAAAAAAATGACTCGTAACTGGAAAAACTGAATGAAAAAGAATGTTAACAACAAATACTTTTTCACACCCAACCCAGTTCTGCGGAATCAGAATCAACGTTGAGTTTAAGCAAGCGAATGAGCCAATTGGAGTAAAGTGCCATGCAGATTTAAAATTTTCCCACTTGTGACGAATGCAGCTATCGATTTTTTTTCATGCTATTTAACATTCGTGTCAGTCAACTGTTGGCTCTCACGCTGGCCAATAGAATCTTCCTGCCTATTCGTGGCAGCCAGCTATAGGCTCTCACTCTGGCCAGTAGAAAATGGCCGCAGACTACTTGAAAACTGTCGTAGAAGCATGAAAAAATCGATTATTTCCACTATCGATGGGAGTTGGGAAATGCAAAGTCGGTCTTGGCCTTCCCGCTAACTTGGAGCATGTGCATGTAAATTTTGGTGCAAATCCGTCGAAAATTGCAGCCGTGCATTCGTTACACGCGCACACACACACACACACACACATCCTGCTTTTTATAGATAGAGATAAAGGACACACACACACACATCCTGCCTTTTATAGATAGAGATGAAGCTATTCTAGAATAGTATTTGAGTATTGCTGATTCTTTTAGTCATAAAATCTCTTCTCTCTCGCTTATTTCCATTTGCTCTCATTGTTCAAGCTCTGGTTTCGAATATTCGTTTTCTAGCAGCTCATGTGACATGTGGACAATTTTTTTTTTTTTTTAACGCAAAAATCCATCCGTGTCTGGCCTTGCGCCAGATCATGTTGCAATAAATACCAATGTTTTCCATTCATTTCCTCTGGTGTTTGATCGATACAGTTTTTGTGTTATTGGTTTCTCCCGCTGCTGTTTTACCCATATCGGCTTGAATCGGCTGTTTTTCATTTGCGTTTCCGAACGGTGAGCGTTGTTTAGGTGTGTACCTCCCGAATGTCAAGTTGCCTTGAAACATGGAGGAGGCGATACAAAAATCACGCGAGTCGTTTTCTCATTATTTGCAGAT
>CAHIKZ030002651.1:150000-180000 GCA_903632075.3 Acanthosepion pharaonis
GCAATTACGCCTCCCTTAGGGCGACGAAACCGCGTTTGCTTGCTATGATTATTATATCCTTTTAAGATAATATTTATGAACATTTCTCTACAGTCTAAGTATTGACGACTTTCTAAAATATACTGGAAACGGTTAATTTATTCCGTATTTGATTTATATAAATATATATATATATATATATATATATATATATATATATACATGCATGATAAACCAAATTTAATAAAAACAATGTTTTATCGTCAAAATCTTTCTTATTATTAAAAGGAAAGACACAAGGATTTGTTATTATTAAACTATGTTTTCATCTATTTTAGAACCTTCGAAATTATTATTCAAATATTTTGTAATTAGTCTGAAAAACTTTAGCGTCTTTTTGCGGTGCAAAACACACTGATTTAGAAATTCTTGCAAAAATTGAGACAATGGTCGAATTTTAATGAAAATTTTTCATTCAGAAATGAACAAACTTATTTTTGAAATGTTTCTTTTTTAGATCTTTGTAAAATATTTGTTTTACATCTGTTAAATCCCACTTATTTAAATTTATGAAATTTCGAGAAATTCTTTTTTGTAGAAATTAATTTTTATATAAGTTATAAGCACAAGTCCTAGGATAATTTAAATCATTAAATCTGTTTGTTTAGACAAGACCCCCATTTACAGAAAATCTACTCTGAATTGTAACATAAAAAATCTAATAAAACTAAATATTTCTTTAATTAGAAAAGGTTCTAATTTCTTGTATGTCTAAAATATATGATGGACACAATTGTCTGAAGGAAGACTCAGCACAATTCAATGACCACCAATATTTTTAAACGAATTTTGGATTTATTTTATGTCTATTTGAATGTGTCGATTTTTGCAAATACGAATGTCGAAACTCGACATTTTCAGAAAATAAGAACGATAACTATATTTAATTTCAAATTTATTATTAATTTTTTTAACATTTCCTCAACAAGTATTTTCGTAGGTTACAAAGCGAAAGTACCTAAAATTCAATAAAATTTTAGATTGTTCGGAATATTTCCTTAAACATATATTATGAAATAGACAAAGTCCGACAATTATTTTATGACATTTTTATGTTTAACATTCTTTTTATAGATACAGATATTTAAGTAAATGCTCTGTTTATAATAAACAGCATTAAATAACATTTACCGGCCTTAAAATAATTGTCGGACTTTGTCCATTTCATAATGTCATTTGTTTACATTTGACGTCATTTGTTTACATTTGATACGCCATGAGCAGATATGAATGTACGTGAGAGATTCATGGATGATTGAAGTTTATAAGCAGTAAATTCAACCTCGCCAAACGAACGATCCTCTGTGGCCGAATCTGTAAAAAGGCACGTCAGGCTATATGACGGTTCCGTATAGGATACAGGTTCGAATCCTGTCGGAGGATGAATATTTTCTATGAAAATTTCTCGGACATTCAGGCCGGTAAATGTTATTTAATACTGTTTATTATAAACAGAGGATTTACTTAAATATTTGTATCTATAAAAAGAGTGTTAAACATAAAAATGTCTTAATATATATATATATAAATAAATGGCGTTCTCGTAATATACGTCAAGTAATTGTTACAGTTATGTCCCTCTTTGAAAAAAATTTCCAAGCCTATGTCTAGCGAGAAAGTTGTCAGAACCTCATAAAACACCCACGCCCGTGTTAAAAAGCTTTTCTGCGATATTTTAAACTAAAAGTAAATATTTGTTTTCTTTCAAATCAAATTCATTAAACTTTAAATTTGCTAATCTTCTTGAAATAAAGTTTCGGAAAAATATATTTTATTTTTGAAAGATCTTTTTGGATAAAGGAAATTACGTTATGTTGACAGATTTATCAATATGGTCGATTTTAGTTTGAAATATAGCAAAGTAAATAATAAAATAAGGAAATATTAGATTTAATCGATGAGCTGGAAATTAAAAACTAAAATGTATTTTGAACACTAGGTGTCGCTTTTCTTTGGTTGCATCTCTCTCTCTGTCTCTCTCTCTCTCTCTGTCTCTCTCTCTCTGTCTCTCTCTCTCTCTCTCGAAAACTAATTTCTGTGCGAGCATATTTTTTTTATAATTAGCTTCTCAAACAAAAACCTGCTTGTTAAATAATCCAGATGGCCATACCATATAATGTTGTTAAATTTGGGCCTAGATTTCAAAGTTTACAAAATTTTCATTTCGTTGATATCTATGCTAATGACTCAACCATTTACTCCTGTTTTGATAGTAAGTTTGATCACTTTCATAAGATAAAATTGGCAGCTGATCTCAGAAATTACCTACAGTCTGTTGTTAACTGGAGCAATGTATGGCTTGTTAATTTTAACGCCACCAAAACGAAATTTCTCTCTATCAATCAAATGGAAAGGTTTCTCTATGTCTCCCATCAGCATAGCCGATCCTAAATCTCCATGAGAATAAGTCCTTTGCTTTCTCGGGCTAACATTCTCGCCTAACATGAAGTGGAAAAATTATATTTAATCCATGGCTCGGTCTGTTGCTAAGTTGGTTCACTGTGTCATGCTAGACAATTTTTCTCTCCTAAATCTATCTTACATATCTATAAGTCTTCTATTCGTCCATACCTTGAATATTGCTGCCACATATGATCCGGTGATCCTGCTATATATTTAGAGATTCTTGATAATATCCAAAGAAGAATCAGCAATACTATTGGTCCTAACTTGGCGTCTCGGCTTCAGTCACTTTGTCATCGCCGTAATGTAGTTTCACTGTGCTCTTTCTATAAATACTTTCATGGTAATTGTTCGGGTGAACTCTTCGCTATCCTACCTAAACTTTATGAATTTAATCGCTCTACTAGCTTGCCAGCAATGTTTCATAAATCCACGGTTGAATTGGCTAGGTGTAACTGTAAGTTCTGGGCTAGGTTTTTTTCTCACACTTCTCTCTTGTGGAATTGTACTTCGGCTCTTGCTTTCCAGCCGACTTTCAAAATTCAAATGCAATACCAATAGTTATCTACTGCCCTCTTGATTATTCTTCAATAGTTCTTGCTCCTTAATAACGATTATCTTTTTCTTATTCTTTCACACTCAGTAAATCCTTGATTAAAAAATGATATAATATGATTAAAAAATATATACTTGATAGGTTGCTAAACAAACAAACCTTAATATTCCTAAAATCCTGTGATGTTTTAGCAAACTTGTGATGCCTGCATTTGATGCATACTTCCTTTGGGTGATGGAGTTGGACTGGGGGTGTCTACATCTTTGAGCCAGAGGAATGAAATGTTTGTTTTTTTATAGAACTTAAACAGCGCCACCTAATAGGCGTTTGACGAAACCAAGTTGGATAACCCACATACGATATACGCGCGTGTGTGTAAGTGTTCAGTCAACCGAGGAAAGTAATGCTTCTCAGTGGGGACACCTTCGCCTACGTTCTTCTGCATCTGAAAACAAGACGGAGTAAGAGAAAAAGCTAGGAATTCTGCGTGTCTTTTTATAGAGCTTAAACGGCGCCACCTAACAGAGATTTGGCGAAGCCACATGGGGTCAACCAGAAACTAAAACGTAAAAAAATTGATCAGATTAAAAAAAAAAAATAGTTGCAGTGAAAGCAAAAAAAAAAAAAAAGTTGAGTTGAAGGAAAATTTCGCAGTGGTTTGTATTAGCGCATGAACATGTGATTCTGTTTCACACGTGACTGGAAGTTATGACATCTATACATATTCTGAAAGGTGATACTTCAATGCGTCTTTCTATACGATTCGGGTGTTTGGTTCTGGATTTTAAATGTTTTTTTTTAGAGAAGAATATGTACCACCAAAGAATTGGCTGTAATCAGGGATTTCAACTTCAGTCACTTTCTCACTGACGTGAGGTGCTTCCCTCTCTCTTTTCCATTGCAATTGTTCTCGCACTTCTAAACTGTGAAACTCCCGATTTCTTGCTTCCCTGACAGCTACAATAATCAACAATTTAAATGCAACGTCAGTCGCCATCTGTTGTTTTCTTGAACCCGGTTCCTTTTCGTCCTTTCCTCAATCCTCCCTACTAAATTCTTTTTCATCCCTGTACCCCCCCTTCGGTGTTCTAGGTGCGAAACGATTAAAAAACAAACTGTTCGCTAGGTTCAGAAGTAGGACGTTTAATCTGTAAGACCGAGTACTGGAGGCAGGCCTGCAGTCGTTGACGATGATCAAATCGAAACGCCGATGAAAAAAGATCCATGTGATACGATACGGGACATCGCAGAAATAATCCACATATCTCATATGAGCGTAATAGAGGTATTTGAAAGAACATGGATAAGATATTTGGGTACTTCACTATTTAGCAGGAAAAAAATTACGAACCGCAGTTACATCTGCGATTCTTTGCATCAACGCAATAAAAAAAAAAACGATCATTTTTTTTAAGGGACAAACATAAACGATGAAAATATATTGTTTACCACAATATTAAGCGAAAAATGATTCTGGAGAAACGAAAAACTGGTTTACATCCGTATTACGAATACAGGCAAGTACTGTTCCCAGCTGAATGGGATTTTTAAAACCATTTTAGCCAAAGCAAAGCAACGAAACCGCTAACACACAAGAGGTTTCTGAGTGTCAAAGAATACAAGGAAACATTATTAAGGATTGAGAATAATAAAAGAACAAAAATTAAGAAGTCAGAATATAACGATTGACATTGCATTTAATTTTTTTTAGAATGAAACTTGACAGGAAAGCAAGAAAACGGAAGAGAATTCCACAAGCGAGAAGTGCGAAAGAAGATACTTGGTTACATTTAACCAGTTCAAGTGTAAAATGATGAGATCTTGCCGGCAAACTACTGCGCTTAAATTCAAAGAGTCTAGGTAGCATAGAGGAAAAGTCATCAAAACAATTACCATGAAAGTATTTATAGAAAAGGCACGACGGCGGGAGTGACTGATGTCGAGATGCCACTCAAGGCCAATAACATTGCAGATTCTTTTTTTGATTTTATCAAGGATCTCTAAATACATAGATGGAGCAGCAATGAATATATGGCAGTTATAACAGCAATTATCAGTGAAAAATGTCTGGAATTACCTAATCAGAAGGGTCTAGTCGTCCACCTGATCAATACCAGACTTAACGCCTCGTTACAGACCCGGAAGAATTTTGGATAACTTGGCTGGGATATTCTACTACACACGCCGCACCCACTTGACCATACATTTTCGGATTAACTTTTATTTCAATCCCAAGAGAATCCACTTATTACAAAAAAAAAGCTACAATTCTTGTGAAGACTTTTACTTCTACTAAGACCAGTTCATCACCCAGAATAATTCCAATTTCTTCGGAGATGGAATCTTGAAGCTGACTTAAAGATGATGAATGGTTAAAAAAAATAAAATGGCATACATATAGTTGAATAATTCTGTTTACAAATATCAAAATATTGTCTATGAAATTTCAATTAAAAACGCAACGAATTTTTGATCCAGCCTAATCAATGAAAAAAAAACAACAATTTGTTAGCATAGTTGCAATTTTGAAATCATTTCACCTTAAAATTGCTTAAATATCACAGTTGTAAATATCTTTAATTCTAGTCACGAACTTGAAAAACCATTGGCGATTTCCGGATTTAAACAGTTCACGTGATCACAACTGACTTTCTTTTTTTTTTTTTTTTTTTTTACTCTTTCACTTTACGTTTAAGATAATTGCTAATTGGAAACTGGATCAAAAATAAATTGGCAACGCAGTTATTACCTGAGTCTGCAATCTAAGAGGACTGTAAAGATATCGTTTCCATATATCTTAACTGTGATCGACTTTAAAAGCTTGTCATAGCCGGCGGTGATAGTGGGGACAATCTCCCACTGTCTATAAAATGCTTCCGTGGTATGCGTCTCAAATGGCCACTGACAACTAAATCCAGCGCCAAGCCGTTGAATGGGCGAAGACGGAAAACTGGCGCCTCATAGCCAGCCGCTTCGGGTGGATGGAGCTCGACAGCCTAGGAAGGAATGGAAGTCCATCTGGAGAAATAAAAATCTTGATTTTAAACCTCAGCTGCCTTGTGGTCACATCCAAACACTGAAAAAGGCTATGGAAGTTAATTCAAACAGAAAACCCGGAGTGGAGTCTCGAAGGTGGTTGGCTGTCGACACTGGCAACTCCTGAAGCCAAGCCTTCTCCAAATGTAATAACCTGATTCCTGCTGCCATGATCTATCTTTACAAGAGTCAGATGAGACCAAAAACGGAGAATTGCTCTCATATCTGGGATAAATCTGCTCAATCCTTACTATCCAGTCTTGATAGAGTTGAAAATCGCTCTCTTTATAGATGGTATATTTTCCATAATATATTTGGTATAATTAATGTCCACGCCCTATAGATAGAAAATCTTAATAATGAAAATATACACCCTCGACAGGAATCAAGCCTGCATTCACATTAATGTCTGGGAAACTGCTTTCCTTTGCTATTAAGCTACGAGAAGCCCTTACAACAAAGTAAGGCTTTATTACACTACTTAAGATGTGGGGTCAAGACTTATGTTGACAGTTCGGACCAAAGAAGATTTGTTTGACTTGGTTTTTACGGATTATCAACCCTTCGTGGTTTATTTAAAGCCGAAATATATTTTTGATTGTCATAATAATTCTTAATATTTTGTGAGTGAATATTTCATTAACAATTTTTTTTATCATAAAAAATAATTTACCAGATAAAATTCCTACTATTTAAACCTTAGCTTATAAATTACTCCATACCTGTGGTGGGGGAGAAAAGAGGTTGATTCATATTTCACATCGGGAAAGTCTATGTCAGCTAATAGTCCTGGGTATGACGATAAACCACATCCGGGAGCCAAGCCTCTGAACGGAAGACTGGAGGTTTTTCTATTAGCTGTTATCAAGGCTATCTTTTTATCGACCTCTTAATTGTAGTAGCACTTATTAGGGATCCAGCTCTGGGCAAATAGTGACCCCCCCCAAACTGGGATTAAAACATTATGAAAATATAAAAAAATATTTTTATGGTAAGAATACAAGCAATAGAGTTTTATAAAAAAAAATTACAAACAATATATTTTTCTCGTAAAATTACCAGCAGTACGTTTTTATATAAAAAAAATTATCAACAATACATTTTTATAGGAAAATTACTAACAATATATTTTGATAGCAAAATGATATACAACAATACATTTTAAAGCAAAATGACCTGCAATACATTTTTATACAAAAAAATTACCAACGGTACATTTTATAATAAAATCACCATCAATACATTCTATAATAAAATGAATATATTTTTTATAGTAAAATGACCAACGATATACATTTTTAGTAAAATTACGAACAATACATTTTTATAGCAAAACGACCAACAATAATACATATCATATACCAAAATAACAATAAATGCATGTTGTAGTAAATTTGAAAACATGGCATACATTGTGAAAAAAATAAAAAAAAACAATTTGCTATGATGGATCTCATTTTTTGTAAGGAGAAACAAGTTTGATTTTGTAAGATTATTTGGTAAAAAAAAAATGAAAGTAATTATAAGTTAATTATGAAATAATGTGATTCTCTAGAATTAATTATTAAGTTTGAATTTTCATATTTAGATTTTGGCATTAAATAATCCGTACGAGTGAATATACCGCTTAACAAAAACAACCAAACCAAAACAAACTATATACACTGGTATGATGACCACACGCGTGTGACTCAGTTTTTCTGCTTTACTCAAACCTACCACAAATATCACAGGTGATATAATACCTGTCACATATATGTTCGGGACGTTTAGCATCAACATCTTTTTAGACATTTTAGGACACTTCAGCCTTTCGTTTGCTGTTCGAGAGCCCTGAAGGCAAACTTTCCATCATATAATATTGTCCCAGGGCACCTCGGCGTGGTGTAATGGTTAGCAAGCTTGTCTCGCTAGATTAGTTACGACTGAAAAGTGAGTTCGATCCTTAATGGGTGCGCCATACTTTCGGCCTTGTGCCATATCTAAGCTACGCTTAGAAAATAACTATAATATTCTTCCGGGAAGTAGCACAATCGTTTGCCACCACACATATATATATATATATATATATATATATATATATACAATACACGTTCGGATTCTGACCATAAGACCCGGGTTCGGATCTCACCAAGGCCAATCCTTTTCAGAAAGGGGACTTCCTAATGTTATCGGACTGCAGGGGTCGATCCCAACGAGCGGCACCTTTGGAAATTTTGCATTTGTGCAGCAATTCCTCATTAATACAATCTTCATTGAATACAACTGACAAGGTACTACGACTGAGATTTTTATTCAATTTTTCTTGTGTTCGCAAAAGTGTTTTCTTTTCTGAATATAAAGTGTCTAAAAATCGTACAAATATTCTATATATATGTTCTATTATCAAGGCTATCTTTTTACATTTTTAACTGAATTTATAGATTTCTTTATTATAATTATTAACTCATCGAGTCTGAAAGAAACCTCAACAGAATGCAGAAAGCACTAGACGGCAGTTTCGTCCTATATTTGGGACTCATCAGCAGTGCGCATCCACTACCGAGAATTGAAACCCTGACAGTTAGGATGTCAAGCAAACATCATACCAACTGTTCCACCGACGAAGAGATAGCAAATCAGCCTCAATATAGCACCGCTCGCTCACATATTCTGTGGTGGAACACTTACTGAGTTCTCTATAATCATAGGACTGTGCCCCCTGGAGCCACGACTACTCTCACCAAGCCACTCACTCTAGAGCATTAGAAGCCGGTTCAAGCAATGATATATAAATGACAGAAATTATTAGGACGATTTGATAATTATAATTAATTAATAATTCGCGCCTGAAAGAAACCTCAACAGAATGCAGAAAGCACTGGACGGCCGTTTCGTCCTATATTTCGGACTCATCAGCAGTACGCATCCACTACCGTACCAACGGGCCTCGGTGACGAAGAGGTAGATTTCTTTATATGTTTCAAGAGTTATAGCATGTTTTTTATTATTATAATTATATTTTTCAGATACGGTCAGCACATTGTGGCCGTGTTCATAGTTGATGTTAGTGAATGTTGGCTTTTTTTTTTTATTATTATTATTATTATTATATCCATTACATCAATTATATTTATCCATTATATTTTAGTCTTTTTTTAATGTGAATGAAGCTATTATACTATTTTCTAAAAGTATATTGCGAATGGAATTTGGTAGGTTTCCGTGTGTGTTTAAATGAGTCGTAACTGAGCTGTGGTCAGAGAGATGTAACGTGTGTCTTCTTGACAGGCGTGTAGTGGTATGTCAAATATAATTATTCATGAATTTGGTTTGATCAAGAAGATATTTCCTTAAGGAGAATTTGAATTGGCAAATAATATTGGTTCTCTGTAATTTAGGTTTTCTTGGTGAGGTGTTTTTGATGATGATAAGGTTAATTTTTTTTTAAATTTATATAGTAGATAAGTAATTTAATTTTCTTGATCTAGTCAAATGTAGGATTGATAAATGACTCCTATTTGTTCTTTATCTTATCATTCTATTGGAAAAGAAAGTTATATATAAGGAAATTTGTATCTCGCCCATAGAAAGGATTTTGACAAGGAATACAATTTACCATCAATCCCCTGACGAGTGGGTGTAACTTACCAAAACTCTGACACGAAACAATCATAAGTGTAGTTATTTTTATATATATATATATATATATATATATATATATATATATATATATAGATAGATAGATAGATATAGATTAATAATTAATAATTAGTGGTCAATAATATATATATATATATATATATATATATATGAATATATATTTATATAAATAAATTCCGAAAGGGATAGAATTCAGTTACAACTCAATGTCCAGGACCAGTATATATATATATATATATATATATATATATATATATATATGTGTGTGTGTGTGTGTGTGTGTGTGTGTGTGTGTGTGTGTGTGTGTGTGTGTGTGTAAATATGTCCTAATGGTTAGAGAGGGAGGTGTAACATGAGTCTTCTTGACAGGTATGTCCAATATGATTATTCATGAATTTGGTTTGATCAAGAACACAGTTCCTTAAGGGACGTGTGAATTCATAAATAGAAATGAATGTAATTCCTCGAAACTCAGACTCAGACAGAAAAAGTGTACCAATATATATATATATATATATATATATATATATATATATATATATATAAATATATATATATATATATATATATATATATATATATATATATATATATATATATATATATATATATATATATATATATATCTTCAATATATATATCTTCAATATATATATATATATATAATATATATATATATATATATATATATATATATATTCTTATATATATATATATATATATATATATCTTCAATATATGTATATATATATATATATGAAGCTAACTTTTAGATGCACATGACCATTATATAGCAATTGATGTGTTATATATATTTATATCTTCTGTCACGCACAAATACTGTTTTGCAAATTGAGCGAAAGATGTTGGCAGAAATCAAGTGAAGCAATCACGTTATCGACCATAACAGAAAACAACGCACTAATTCACTGCCAGTAACTTTTCTGCGAAAAACAATCGATTATTGGAAAGAAAGAAAATCACAGAGATTTTTACTGTTTTACTGCTGCGATGCTAAGGACAATGCGCGTCTATTTTAAATATTTTGCTGTTGTTTCTGTCCGAACAGAGGCCGCCAGGATACCTTATATATATTCGATGAGGTGATTTTCATCAGTTGTTCATTAAAATTTATGACCGAAATTTTGCAAGGAATTCGCTTAATCGTCTATTTTGAACTTACGCTGTCTGAAATTATGAGTTGAAATAACGTCCTTTATTTCATGAATTATTCAGAATCAGTATCTTTGTTTGGGATTTTTTGTGCAATCTACGATTTTTCGAGTATTGTCGGAAGTTCTGAATAGAATCTATATTCCATGAATTGCTAACATCTTCATCAATTTTACAGTATTTAATTTCGAACCAAGATCCTTATTTTTCTTGTTATGACCCCACAGGACAATAGCTTAGTTTTAATTCATGTACTTGATGACATAGTAATTGTGAGTTCAATTTCTGAACCGGATATTGCTGACTCAGGCTCAGTGAAAACAGGGCGACCAATAACTGAACAGTTTTAAATAAGAACATGACGAAATTGACAGCGGAACAAGAATAATAATATATTCTTCTTCTTCTTCTTCTTCTTCTTCTTCTTCTTCTATGTGACGTGTCCCTTCAGGGCGTTGGAAATCATGGCTCTACACAAGTTCTTGTTCTTTGTAGCTCTTACTAAATCTTGGCTTATTGTTATACCTACTAAACATTACACCGCCATTTATTTCCTGAAGCAAATAAATTTTGTCTTTTCACTGTCTCTCCTAATCCACGTTCTGCCAATCATTGATAAAAGCTGGTCAGGTAGGTTATATGCTGTTTTCCTCTGCCCCGCTTACCTTAAATAGGTCCTGTGAGTGTCAAATTTTCTAAGCCCTCTTCCCTCATTATGTGCCCTAGAAATTTCAACTGTCTCTTTCTGATGTTAAGTAAGAGTGTACTTTTTGCTCCCATTTTCTGTAAAACGTTGTCGTCGTTGCCCACATGTTCAGTGCATGGAACTCTCAACATATTTCTTGTTATGGTAATTTACCCACGCACTCATGGTCTTTACCAGCTATAAATAGGAGCAGGTACTGCCTTTTAGAGAGGGAAGTTTCCGGCAGTCAACTCTGACAGTCGGACCGAACATTCTTGCTGTAACACTCTCGTTTGTATATGTTTGTATTACTGTTTCTGTTAATATATATGTTTAACTCAATTCCTCTCTTTGTGTCTTTATTTCTGGCCCTAACAAGGCCACAACACTTCTGTAGAACAACATTTCTTCATCTGTGTCAGATTGTTCAGTATCCACTGTCATATAGGAGGAAGGATTATATAACAGTTAAGCACACTTTTATTGTTTCTAACGAGATTTCAAAGAGTTTAGTCAGAAATTTCCCGCGGGTTAATAGAAACACCTGAAGAAGACCAGAAAACACAACGATTGAAACGTTGTTATAATAATAACAAAGATGAGGATATTAGTCCGAATGTAAACACTATAAATAATGTTAACTTCTCATCCCAGAAATTCAGGCAGAAATTCATCATTTGTTTTATTACAACTGTCGGGTGGAATTTATATTTGTATTCATCTCATACAGGGGTGGCTAAAACTTGCTTGATGTAAGAGCCACGTACGATAAAGTTAAGACGTTTGAGAGCCGCAAGACATGAACAAACTTTGTATATACGTTTTTGTCACATACACATTTTGTTACAAAAGTTTAAAATAAATTTTTTAAAAAAACCCGTATCCATGTAGGCAGTTCTTTAAACTGTTAATTTGTATTGGTTTCAGTAATCACAAAGTACACACACACACACACACACATATATATATATATATATATATATATATATATATATAGCAAATGTTTTCAAAATCTTGACTGATGATTGTTTTAACGATATTGAATGTGTTTAATACGACACTCATGTACGGGAACTTCTAAGAAAAATATGCGAATTTGCATTTCAGTAGCATAAAATTAGACTGCCAAAAATAATACTAATAAGGAAAAAAGATTATATTTTTAATGATATTTATTTTGTCTTAGTAAATGTCTTGCATTTCAATGCACGTCAGTCCCCGTCAGTAAGTTTGCAAGTCTGGCGCGAATTGCTACGGTTGCTAGAGGTCTTGCCCTATTTCTCGTGTTCTTGATATGGTAGCTCTTCAAAAACCAAACAGTTCAGCAACCTTAGTAATCGAGGCTCCTGACATGCGAGCTCCAACAATTTGCTCTTTTTCGAACTCGGTGCGGTCATGCATTTAGCTTAAATTTTACTAAATTCTAAAAATGAATAAGACAAAGACAGTAAATTAGATAGATAAACGTATTTACAATAGATATAACCTGCAATTACGAAGTTTTAGTTAAAGTTCTTAATATAATAGGTCTTTGAAATATAGGTGTGGATTTTGCAACTGTTCCAATTATTTTGTCCAACCCCTGTATATCCACGTGCTGCATATTAAAGTTCAAAGAGCCGCATTTGTCACAAAGGTACGTTTTGGTCTCATATAACGTCCACAATCTGATACCAAATGATTGTTGTTATTCTTAATGCCTAACTAATAAAGTCGCCCGCCATATGATCCATCGCTAAAGACGTTGGAAAAATCGTCGGCTCCCTGTAGCGCTTCTTAAATAACCTCCTCCTGCTATGCTCTAAATCTACAATAGACAGATCAGAACAAAACATGGAGCCTTGCTGCTACATCTGTATGGGAGCAGCCCATTCCTCACTTTCCAGCCTCAAGGTCGGCCTTGTGGGTGATGAATTGTTTTTGCCCCTTTTCTACAGACGCTACTCTATTGCTGTTTTCATGACAGATGTTCACGTAAACAACATTCTTTGGTTCCCAAAAATCCAGACGTTCACAGCTACGACCCGCCCCGTCACGTCCACGGAATCACCTCAACCTCATTCCTTTCATTGGCATAGGGAAAGTTCCACTAAGACAGCTTCTTCCCTAGAGCCGTTGCAATGTGGAATGTGCAATGTGCTTCCCTGATCACTACAATCTTAACGTCCCCAAGTCAAGGGTTAAGCATTATCTATCCTACAAATCACCATAATATGCGACCCTTGACCCTTCCCTAAACGCCCTAACAATATCCTCATTCAGTTACCCTCTACCTTGAGAGGAAGCCTCGTATTGGGACGGGGAACATCAGTAAATAATAAAATAATAATAACAATATAATAAGTGTTCGTACAGATGAAAACAAATACGTAGCCATCGTACGATTCGAACTCAGCACCTTCAGATGACATAAAATCAAAATATTGACCTGAAAACGCTAATCATCTTATTCTAATTCTGCCATTACGTCAGATAAACAATGGGTCATTCCTGTTTCATTGCGGGTATAGACGGAAAAAATAGATATCAAAGGCGCTGTTTGGTTTTAGGGAAAGAAAGAAAGAAAGAAAGAAAGAAAGAAAGAAAGAAAGAAAGAAAGAAAGAAAGAAAGAAAGAAAGAAAGAAAGAAAGAAAGAAAGAAAAAGAAAGAAAGAAAAAGAAAGAAAGAAAGAGAGAAAAAAGAAAGAAAGAAAGAGAGAAAAAAAAGAAAGAAAGAAAGAAAGAAAGAAGGTGATAACGTTGTCATGCGTTTAACGTCTGCTTTCAGTCAAAAGGAAAAACTTGTCAATTTTAAATCTTTTCATTTGTACTCTCTTATTACATGGCCTACATTCATATTTACAATTATTATTGCCATATTCGTTTAAAGTTATGTTCAGATATTTAACGAGGTAATCGGGGAATTTCTATGCATACTTTATAGTCACTCAACATGCAAGGAACTTATTCAATCTTTACCTCAAAAATGAAAATATTGAAACCGTGAAACTTTCACGTGTATTTCTAGTGTTTTTAAGTAGCCTTGTTTGATAATGAATTTTATAGAGGTGTTGTAAAGATAGATAGATAGATAGATAGATAGATAGATAGATAGATAGATAGATAGATAAAAAATTAAAAAAATCCTAAAAAGCCAGGAACTACCTACTTAGGTTTCACCTGAACAGATCTTCAGGAGAAACTGGCCAGTTTATTCTGAAGATCTGTTCAGGTGAAACCTAGGTAGGTAGTTCCTGGCTTTTGAGAATTTTATTTTCTGCTCCACTTAGTGTATTGAGCAATTTACGTTTTATCTTATTTACTCGATTGGATTTTGTTTTTTCTTTCGAGTTGAAATTAAGGCACTGGACGATCGCCCTGCTCGGATATTTTTAGTTATTATTTTTATACCAATCCTGGGTTTCACGCTTTAGCGATCGTCAGACAAACTGTGAAACCCAGGGTCACAAACTCACATCTATCCAACCAAATATGTTAGCTCTATCTCTGATATTGAGCGCTTTCTAATAAGTACCGCGCATATAATATATAAATAATTATACATAGATATATTTATTTATATTTATATACACTTTTCACACACACACACACACACACACACACACACACACACACATATATATATATATATATATATATATATATATATATAATATGAAGAAAAATATACAGAAAAAACAAAAAATCTTAATATGTTATTATGTTGTATGAATGTTAATATAAAGTGAACGTCGGACGTTTCGGTCTATTTTAGACCATCATCAGGACATATTCATTCATCTAATTAACATTAGAACATATAAAATTCAACATGAAAAAGACGATGGACATAAAACCACAACTAATCCAAACAGATAACTGAAATTTTTTATATAAGATCAGCGTTCCGTTTAAAATATGATCACGCCGTCGTCACGTGGGCGATGTTGTGAAAACGTATTCGAAGATGATTTCAAAATATTAAAATATTAAGCAAACTCGATTGAACTATTTTCTCATATAAACAGTTCGTGAAGAAATCCCTTCCGTTGATATAGGAATACGCAGAGATCAATTGGTTCTTATATTTTCATACAAGCTTGAAGTCTTCCATGTTACAAAGTAAATCAAAAATTATTTCAAAATATTATACAGGCACGATGGAACAATTTTAAACAGTTCGTTAATAAATCCTTTCCTTACTTACAGGAATAGACTGAGATCAATAGATCCTTATATTTTCGTACAAGCTTGAAGTCTTCCATGTTATAAAGTAAATTCAGGTTTGTATTGCCAGTAGACAGTATGTAAGCAAATATATGGATATAGATCCGACAGTATGAAGAAAAATATACAGAAAAAACAAACAACAATCTTAATATGTAATTATTCTGTATTAATGTTAATATAGTCAACTTTTATATGTTCTAATGTCAATTATGTTATGAATATGTCCTGATGATGGTCTAAAATAGACCGAAACGTCCGACGTTGACTTTATATTAACATTAATACAGCATAATTACATATTAAGATTTTTGTTTGTTTTTTTTCTGTATATTTTTCTTCATACTGTCGGATCTATATCCATATTTTTATATTTATATATATATATATATATATATATATATATATATATATATATATATATATATATATATCCGAACAGGTTTGATTAAATAGAACCAACAAAGTCGGTTTATTTTTTTAATATTTTTTTACAACCTTGGGCTGTTGGAAAAGTAAAATAGGAAGAGAATTTTCATCAGTATTAGAAAAAGCCAATGAACCGGGGAAGTTTAATTTATATAAAGAATTTATAAATTTTAATCCAAAGTAACACTAACTGTTCGGTAAGTGAATGCCGATTATTTCCTGTATGGAAACGGCTAATTTTACCATCATCATTTTACCTATAATATTATGAAATAAGTGACTTCCTGAATTTCCCGAATGATGGATGTGAAAGCATAAAACCTGCAGTATCCTATGCATTCAGAAGAGACAAAATGAAAAAAAAAAAAACTTATTATATTTATAAGATAATGTTTTGAAGCGAAACAGTTTCCCGAATGTTGAGAAAAGATGACTTTATTTGAGGAATTGCACAACCACGAAGATATCATAACGATTCTTTTTTCTCCGACCTAGATGGAAATAATGCTGTAACATTTTGAAGAATCAAAATTGTTTTTCACTTATCCAACGCCTTAATATTATCTACAATAACTTGGAGAATGACTTCCCCATAATTCTATCCAAGTAAATAGAAAGTACCCACACTTCTATACACTCTTGCGAAATTATCCCGCCATTTTTAGACTGGTGATGAAAATGGATTTTCTGCAGGAACATAAAGCGTTTTATCGATTGATCGAATTATTTTTTGCGGCCTATCCACCTTTTTGAAGTCATTTAATGGCGAAACATATTTTTGGATTGTAAGAATTGCTAGAGATGATAATTATTTTCTGATACGAGTCTTACGATTTCGCATTCCGAGCCTTTACCCATTACACCACCCACACATTCAAGCTTGCAGCACTTCGTATTCGCGAGCGGTCACCCATCTAGACAATGACCAGGTTTAACGTTGCTTAACTTTGGTGATCGGACGAGAACCGGTGTTTCAACGCGATATGAACTTAAGTCTAATATAAAGCAATCCAGTCAAAAGCTTAGTTAAGTTGAAAAGGTTGAAAATGTATTTAGAACCAAGAAAAGTGTTGGCAAATGTTACGTGGCATTACGCCATTTTAAATGGCTACCAATCGTTGTTACAATTACTTGTTAACAATGGATGTATGTTGTAACCGCATCATTTACAAAGCTTTATAAACAACTAGCAGCATGGCCCGGCTTTGCCCGGGCTTGATTCAAAAATCGTACGACTCATACAGCAATCGCTATCACTTGACTTAAAATATTTTTGCCCTTCCTTGCCTATAAAGGAGTGCCCTTTGCCGTGCTGATGTTGCTACATGCTTTACTTCTTGCCTATCTCACACTGCGAATTTTTTCTAAGCTCTATACTAAACATTAAATCTGTTACGAAAAAAGAACTAAACAAAATGAACACAAAACGATCAGATTTAAAAAAAGGACTCGTAACTGGAAAAACCGAATGAAAAAAGAATGTTAACAACAAATACTTTTTCACACCCAACCCAGTTCTGCGGGATCGGAATCAACGTTGAGTTTAAGCAAGCGAATGAGCCAATTGGAGTAAAGTGCCGTGCAGATTTAAATTTTTCCCACTTGTGACGAATGCAGCTATCGATATTTTTTGCATGCTAGCATGCTAGTCAACATTCGTGTCAGTAAGCTGTTGGCTCTCATGCTGGTCAATAGAATCTTCCTGCCTATTTGTAGCAGCCAGCTATTGGCTCTCACTCTGGCCAGTACAAAATGGCCGCAAACTACATGAAAATTACCGTAGAAGCATGAAAAAATCGATTATTTCCACTGTCGATGGGAGTTGGGAAATGCAATGTCGGTCTTGGCTTTCCCGCTAACTTGGAGCATGGGCATGTAAATTTTGGTGCAAATCCGTCGAAAATTGCGGCCGTGCATTCGTTACACACACACATACACATTCTGCCTTTTATAGATAGAGATTGTGGAGTTCTAGTGGCACCATATTATACTGCAGCCATTGCACTAGTGGTGTATCTAGAGCAAGATAGCCTGGCGGGGCCCATCCCTCTTCAGAATTGTTCTCTTTATGGTCCCCACCCCAAGGCAAGAGAACCTGAAAATTAATCCATAGCTGGGATGAAAAGAGATGGATACATACCTTACCCAAGTGTATTTACGCGAAAGTTAATGTAAGAAACTCAACAGGAATTCGAACACGAATCACCGATTTCTTTCCGAGTTTTTAACAGTTACACTATCCGCACACGTATTTTCAAGTAAAATTTCCCAGTTTCGCAAAGGTGCGTTGTTCTACGATGGTAATGTACGGTAACAATCTGTAAACATAACATCTGAAAAGATTAGTGTTTCCACTAGAAAGAATGTCCTCCATATTCTCTAGATCTTGTTCCTCTGAACATTTACCATGGACATAGCGATAGAGTTGAGATAGGCTAGTAACGTTTCCTGTGTAGAAATAGTTGCACGTTTCGCCAAGAAAGTTCTACAACTGAAGTGTAGTCTGAAGTTCCAAGATAAAATACTGTCAGTATTCCGTATACTATTCGCACTGCCATCCTCGTGTTATTTTTTCTATCGTAGAATGTTGTCTGCTTAACCCCCTCATACACATAGTATTGTTTGAAATTCTTAGATAAAGCTCATGGTCATATGAATTATCTGAAAGAAGTTTATCATTTCTTTTGTTTCGGCCGATACGTTCTCCGAACTTCTTCAAACTGATATTGTTATGTGAAAATCTTTGAATACCGGCCAATTGTACTACAATTTTCTTAGAAATTATATCTGAAAAGGAACGGAAGTATGAAGGCTGATTCAATTCAAACAAAGATGGTTAACTTCTGCTGGATTCTACAACTGGGTATAAGCTTAACGGACGAGAAAAAAAAAACAAGTATTATAAAACTTTCTGAAAGATGTCGAAAATAAATTGGTTATTTTATATTTAATTGATTGATTGTAGAAGTTTTGCTTTAATAATAATTATAAACAGAATAGCTCCTCATTGATATGGTTGTTCCTGATGACCGTAATATGAAGATCAAAGAAATTGACAAAGAAATACACGGACCTCCGGAATGAAGCTACCAGGATGTGAAACGTTCAGGCCCCGACTTAAACTGTTACAGCGGCGTTGGATTTTATAGCACCGTACTTAAAGACTTACACTGAGAAAATTGGAATTATGTCAAGTGTCCTATCACTTCAGAAGTCTGCGTTGCTTGGCGTATATTCTGCAGAAAGTGCTCTCTGTTTCCGGTCGTATGGTAATGGAATTGATAATAGCAGGAAACATTTGATATTCATTGAACGAACAACCATAACTACTTTCGGTTGAAATTTATAAAATCTTTCTCTTAAAACATTTTTTTCAGGAAAATAGGTTTCTCGGGTAGCTGATATCGCTTTTTCCAGTCTTGATGAGTGTTTACTTGAAGTAATGAGTATTGGTTTCAATCTATTTAGGAATGACAGCAAAACATTTTCCTTTCCCCATTCTACAGGCAGAATCACAGAAATGCACGCTGGAATTTTTTCCTAGCCAATAAAATAGGCCGGTTCTCGGTTTTATCTGTCCCGATCTGTCTACATTCGATTGTCCGAACATGCTTTTGTGTGTGAACTCAAATTCCTAGTTACTGAAGTTTTTGCTATAATACCGTTGCTTTGCTTTATTAGTGTTGATTTACCTTTTATATAATGATTGATTGCTTTAAATTTTAAATTGTTTTATTTTATTTATTTATTTATTTTATTTTTATCTTATTTATTTATTTTTCTTTCTTTTTTTTTCTTTTTTTTTTTTTTTGTCCTGTTCTTTTCTTTCACTTTCTTGTTATTGCTTATTTCAAATTTTGTCGATTCTGTTTATTGGATAGTTCTGTTATTTATTTTGCATTTGACCATGACTAATTACTCCCCAGTGAGGAATGACATCGCATCGTGATCGTCATTATTTTCTCTTCGAGTTACATGTGATATCCATGTTAGCTGTTGCTAGAATACCTATAATGCAATATATCCGGTTGGAAATGAAAACCGCACGAAACATACTAATGAATGTCCTAATTGGAAGAGGCATGACGCATGGAACTAGAACAGACTACCCTGGTTCGAAATTCCAATCACCTAAAGAAGGCCAGAACGTACAACGGCCGAAACGTCGTTGATATGACAACAAAGATGAGGACAGCATTCCGAACAATGTAAATATATATATATATATATATATATATATATATATATATATATATATATATATATATATATATATATATAGAGAGAGAGAGAGAGAGGGAGAGAGAGAGAGAGAAAGAAAGAAAGAAAGAAAGAAAGAAAGAAAGAAAGAGTCTGTGTATTAAAAATATTTTTCAAAATTGTGGGGGCGGGTTTCTCACACTAAATCAAGAACAAAAGTCCATATCAACATATGTCCAAAAGGCTATCGTTGTACCTCAACAAACGACTCATAACATGTTCAAAATATCCTCCATGCTTCGACACATGCACCCGTCGGCTCATTGACTGGCGGACCTTTGCAAATACTCCCACACAGTGTCGAAAGGCCCCTATGATACGTTGATGATTATTATTGTCTGCTGCGTAAACCAATTGTTTTAGGTGGCCCTACAGTTGAAACTCTAAAGGATTGTCGTCGGGGGAACGTGCAGACCATAAAACCGGTCACCACTACCTATCCATCTTTCATGGTAGATGTAAGACTTACTGGAAGAACATATGGACCTACCAGACAGTCAACTATAATTCCAGCCCACACATTATTCATAAACTGATGCTGGTGTCTAGCCTGTATTGTACCATGGGGATAAATTTGTTATTCCATCTCTTACGAACGTTGCCTCATCCGTGAACAAGACAGAAGAGATAAACAATAGATCGGCAGTTTATGTAATAAGCCATCGACAAAAGTTCTCACGTGGTGAGTGATCAGAGGGCGAAAGACCCTGTACGCATTGCAAAGGATACGGATACGGAAGCTGCCCTTGAAGTACTCTTCATACCGTACTATGAGATGTATGACATGCTAGACACACTTGACGTGTACTGATACCTGGATCGTCTCCGACAGTCCGTAGAATGTGTTCTTCGTGGTCAGGCCTACAAGCGGATCTCAGTCTTCATCGATCCATTGTTTGTAGTGCCACGCATCCTGTCTCAGCAACGTGATGATAAACAGCAGTAAAGGTTGAATCACTCGGTTGCCTTTGGTCTAGAAACGCAATGCGGCCTCGCGTCCATTACCATTCGCGCAGCAGTATTAAAAAATGCCTGCTCCCAATATCAATATCCTGCCATTGTTAAACAGAACACTCCTCCGTTAACTCACTACTACACACGTTAAACGTTGAAGACTAGCCACAAATATACACGAATGACAAATGTAACTTAGACTAATGTCAACACAGCACCAGCTATCGAAAACTTTCTTTGAAATTAATAAAACAAAAACGAAGGCTTTGCGGGCATATGTTTATATGAACTTTTGACCCTGTTTTGGTTGAGTAACTCGACCCAAAAGTTTTTTAAAATATTTTTTATACACCCTGCATATATATATATATATATATATATATATATATATATATATGTGTGTGTGTGCGTGCGTGTGTCTGTGTGTGTGTGTGTGTGCGGTATTTAGTTGAAAGTGATCAGTATCTGTGATAGAGCTAATATTTGCGGTTGTATGGAGAGTTGTTTGGGACCTTAGGCTTCATGCTTTAGCGATCTTCTGACAAACACCAACTGCACACACACACACACACACACGTATATATATATATATATATATATATATATATATACACACACATATATACACACACACGCACATATATATGTGTGTGTGTGTGTGTGTGTGTGTGTGTGTGTGATATATATATATATATATATATATATATATATATATATATACTGAGGAAATATGGTGGAGGAATCAACTTTGGATTGAGGGATTAAGAAATTGGAGAATACAGCTTTAATTCCAGTCGAGTTCATTATATTTACTTACGTTTTTAATGTATGAATCCCCCAGCACTGCTATGGACAGACTTGGCTGACTTTCCCAGAAAACACCACCGCAGCAGATATTGGTAAATAGCTGAACAGACTGGGTTCAATATCCTTGGGTGGGAACCGGACCAAGCGAAAGTAACTCCTAATTCAAAACTGCATGTAGCCCTGGCGAAGCACATACTATACAGCTAAAGAAAGGATCGTTCACATTGGCTTGATGATCCCGACTACTGAGTGGCAGCTCTAATAGCTCAATGACGGGGGACTGGCTAGTCACGAAACCAAACCAGTGACGTTCATCATCATCGAGTGGAACTTGAATTTTCGCCTAATTCGATGAACAGGTGTTCTCTCAGTAAGCTCCCGTGTCATGAGCGCCGATTGGGACTTAAGCTCAAGCCAGAGTTCAAGTGGAACTTGTGCATTGTGCTGGAAAAATGATCGGCTCTTGCACTGTTCCAGTATGAACCTAACTCCACCTTCTATCGCCTACCTTTACGAGAACCAGAATTAGCCGAAAATGAAATACTACTACCATATATGGACAGGAGTTACCCAGTCTTCATTTTTCAGTCATGATAGAATCCAATAGCGCCTCTACGTCCTTGTGGGCGATGAATTATTTTCCACCCTACAATCAATTTCCTACAGGCGAAATGTTGCAATCCAAACGTTACTCAATCGCTATTTCCATGAAAGTTTTCAGACGATCTACATGTCATAGTTTCGCTAGCTCTAAATTCCGCAGTTATTTCTAATTTCCGCCATGCAACACACATTTTAGCGAACCACCGCCATTTCCTTTCTATTCCATTTTTGAGATGCAAGTTCCACTCGAACAGCTTCTTCCCATGAACTATTCCAAGAAGATGCTCCCCTGATCATTTCAACCTTATCCATGTCTAGGGCTAACCGTTATCTCTCCCACATATCCTCAGGAATTGTGCTCCTTGCCTTTTACTTTCTAACCGTCTACTTCGAGTGGCTCTTGGCCCTTGTACAGGATGAACATTATTGAAAAAATATAGTGCACCCAGTGAGGACCGAACTCATACCTCACTAATGATCAACTATACAAGCTCGCCATGCAATATCTCACACCGATGTGACTTATGACTAAAGATCTGTTTAGTTTTGTGAAACCGGTGTTCTTGACTTAAACTTCGAAGAAAAGCTTTTCAGAATGGTCAGTCTTGTACAACTTTCCCTGAACTGAACTGTTATATATTTTCAGTCTTCCTATACGACAGTGAATGCTGGACAATCTCTTCACGCATGATAAAGGGATTTGAAGCTACAGAAATATGGTTCTACAGAAGGATACTGAAAATATCATGGACTGAACATGTGAGCAACGACGAAGTTTTAGAGAAAATGAAAGCAAAAGGGGACAATTATACATAATATCAAAAAATAGACAGTTTAAATTCCTGGGGAAAGAAGGCTTGGAAATTTTAACATTCACATGGCGTATTGAAGGCAAAAGTGAGAGAGGAAAACAGTGCATAACCTACCTAGCGAGCTTCTAGAAATGGATGACAGAACAGATTTTAGGAGAGATAGCAAAAAGATTAAATTTACTAAGAGCTAGAAATGAGAGGAAGATGTGGAGAGTCATGATCGCTAACATCCTGAAGGGACATGCTAGAAAGAAGAAGAATCCTGTTTCGAAATTCTCCCTGTACGATGGTGTAGTATGACGAAAATAAGAGCTCTGTGCCTGCGTGCGTGTGTGGGTTCGTGGTTGGTTTTCGAGCCAGTGTCAACTTGTTAGCACAATGGAAATTTAATAAAAGTCTTCAAAATTTGTCGGCTATGTTCCATTGCTGAAGGGAATTTTAAAATGCCTGCTCTTTATGGAGGGGCTAGACACGGTGAAGTAATGGATAGCGGCTCGGATTGAGGAATTGGAGAGCCGAGTTCGAATTCCAATCGAATCCATTATATTCACTTACCCGCTAATACCCTTGGGAAATCTATGAATCCTTTTCTTCTCTCCCGACAGCTATGGGTAAATAGCTTGATAGAGCGGGTTCTGTAGCCCTGGATGGCAACTGGTCTACTGCAGAAAGGAATAGCAAGCTACTGCGGGAAAAAATCTACTTCTTCAGTCACGTATCGAAAGATACATGATCGCCTACGCGTGAATCACGCATGGCACTAAAAAGAAAAGAAAGATTCCAAACGTTCAAAGAATTACAGACAATTACTCAATTAGTCTTTTATTTTTAAAGATACAGAGTGTTTCCTTTGTCTCGCAGGATATTTCATGCGTCTCTCGAAACCATTCCACCAAAGAATTTAAAATTAAACTAATTCTCTATATTTTTCGTTTACCGTGGCAGTAATAACACCTTAAATTCCTCGGACTTTTGAACTGTACTTAATATCATTTTGAAACACCTTATATGTGTATTTTGATGTGTATTTATGTAAAATGTCTTTTAAAAGTTTCTGGTACCTCAACTTTATGAATTTAAACGCATGACAAGATTGGCGGTTAAGTCTCGCCATTTGAAATAACTAGATCTAACCGTAAGTTCTATGCTAACAGTTTATTTTCCCGCACTTCTTACATGTGGAACTATCTTCCAGCATCTTGCTTTCCAGTCAACTTTGATCTTCAAAAATTTAATGCAATGTCAATCGCCATCTTCTGTCTTCTTAATTCCTGTTCTTTTATTATTCTCTCACCTGTTCATTTATTGTTTACTCACGTTTTTTTCTCGGCTTTTGACGACAGCTCCTTGCGTCTTAGTGACTTTATTACCTTGCTTAGGGCGAAATGCTTAAAAAAAATTAGACCCCACTTAAATACGTGAGAAAAGAAGTATAAAAGTAATATGTGTGTGCGCATGTGTGTGTGTGTGTGTGCGCGCGTGTGTGTGTGTGTGTGTGTGTGTGTGTAGGATGTATAACAGTTTCCGAAACAAAAGTGTAGATGATACGACAATGTGGAAAAACTATGAGCGATGAGTTTCCCCGAACGTCTGTTGATTTCAGCTTCTTCAGGTCAGAACGAAAGAGAGAACTGTGTTTAAGGAAATTGTGTTGGGGTATATCTTTGAGGGTAAGAGAAGCCATAAATTAAATTACCTTATCAGATCCAACGACCAGAAACCAGTAAGTGTTTGTTTGTTTGCGATATACTGTTGTGACAATAAATTGTTGTCAATCGATAATTTTCTCTCTCTCTCTCTCTCTCTCTCTCTCTCTCTATCTATATATATATATATATATATATATATATATATATATGATGTGCGTGTTTATGTTAGAGAGAGAGAGAGAACAATTCTTAATTTCGTCTGTATCTGGTGATATCGTGAATGCAAATTCTCGTACTATTCTCGATATTCTTACGGACTTATTCAGTTGTAATAGTTCTAAAACTAGCTATTATTATTATAAGGACAGAGTGATCTTCTGGTTGTCACCTGGGATCGACGGACAACAAATTCTAAATCTCCCCTATTCTTTTCACTAATCTCGTAGTCTAGAACAACATCGTGACTAGTATAGCGCTTCATTTCTCCCTTGTGTCTCTAATTTATTATTATTATTATTATTATTATTATTATTATTTATTATTATTATTATTATTATTATTATTATTCAGTCACGGCGTAACGAAATTAAAACTCATATTTTTAAAGTTGTAGTGGGTGGCTAAGTCAGACCTGAAGTTTTAAAGAGTTGATTCTATTTTTAACTGATGCTCTCATAAAAGTAGGTACCTCCAAAAATTCGTTAAAACAGAGGATGCATGATGAAAAAAATACCCAAAACGTAAAACAAATTTTTATTGTCAAAATCATTGTTTTTATTAAGAAAGAAAATGAAATAATTTTTATTTGTTTTTTTTTTTTTTTGTTTTTTCATCCTTTTTAAAATCTTTAACATTTTGGTTAACAATCTTGTTAACAAAAATGCGAGACCTTAAATTTGTACTGCAAATTTAAACTTTTTTGTGTTTGAAAAATACATTGAATTGAAAATTGCTGTAAAAAAATCGGATTTTAATGAAACTTTCAGGTCGTCTTCAGAAATAAATTAAATTATTTCTGAAGAATTTCCTGTTTAGAAAATCTTTGTAAAAAAAATTTTTTTTCTACATTTGTCACCTACCACCTCATTTATTTTTATGAAATTCCGAGAAATTGTTTTTTTTATACATATATATATATATCGCTTACTGTTAATATTTGTTATAAGAACAAATCCTCATAGAATTTTTTAAAATTGAATATTTTACAGTTTCATATATTTCTTGTTTAGGTATATAAAATTTGATGGCAAATTTGATGATTTTTTACAAGAATTGCTTTTCATTTTTTTAAATCTTTCTTAGAATAATTTATAATTTTTTATATACTTTAAAATCCTGTATTAATTTGGAGCGATCACGTGATAACAAAATTGTATTTACTAATGATGAATGGAAAATCCCACTACAATTCAACAAATCCCAGTATTAGAAAATTTTTATTTTCTTTTGTGTGTGTGTTTGTTCGAAAATATGGTGTGTGTTAAAAAAAAGCGCGTGTGTGTGTGTGTGCATAAACGTGTCGATATCTATAATAAATTTAAAATTTATTGGTAATTTTCTAGCATTTTCTCAACAGGCGTCTTCTTAAGTAAGGCTATAAAGCCAAAGTGCCTAAAATTCGATAAAATATTATATTGATTAAAATATTTTCTTATATTTTTTTTTTATTTTTAAGATTACGCTTTTTTTTTATATAATGTTTTACACATTATATAAAAATACGTTCAAGTTTCATTCGCCAAGTAATTTCTTCCAGTTCTGTCCCCTTTACAAACGTCTGTCAATAAATTACTCAACACATCGCAAAACACCCGCTCTGTACTAAAAGAAATGCTTTTCTACGATATTTTAAACCAAAAGTAAATAATATTTATTTCAGTCCAGGTTAATTAAACTTTAAATCAGCTAACATTCCTCAAATAATATTTCTAAAAGTATATTTTATTTTTTTTAATGATCGTTATGATCGAGAATTATTTTTGTGATGACAGATCTGTCAACGTGGACGTATTTTACTGATAAGGAGAATAAAAAAAGATTCCAGTCAATTTAAACTCGGTTTAATACAACAAAGTATTTTGCTTAATTTATATATATATATATATATATATATATATATATATATATATATATATATTAACTTTAATATATTAGCTTAGGATTAAAGCTAAAATTAAAGCTTTAAGAAAGATCGTCTATTTATTTTAACGTACCCACATAAAATGAATATATTGTTTTTGATCTGTTATCAAACTGCAAACAGTTTTTGGCGTTTCAATTTTAAATACAGTTTTTTTTTTTGTTTTTTTAAGGGTGACTTTTTTTTTTCTTTTGCTATTCATTTGTAATTATTTTTTGCTTTTGAGACCGACAGATTTTAGTTTTAGAAGCTAAATTTTCGATAAACAAACGGAAAATGAAGTTTTCTGATTTATTTTGAAAATGAATAACAGTAATGACTTTAGACAAAATAATAGTTCAATAGCATTGTCAAAGATTGAAACTAAAAAGACGAATTTCGGTTTAGCTTTCAGTTCCAGAAGATAGTGAGGAAGCTGGACCCCAACCTTCCCTATAGTGCCATGGCTTTTATTGTTATTATTATTATTATTATTATTATTATTATTATTATTATTATCATCATCATCATCATTATTATTATTACTATTATTATTATTATTATGTTTATTTTCTTTTGATTTCTGGCGTTTACACATTTCTTTCCGGGTGCCCAGGGACCTAAGGTTAGAAATGGCGTCATGACACTTTCCTTTGACAAAAAAAAAAAAAAAAAAATTTTAAAATAAAAAAAAAAAATTAAATTACATAGATAAAGCCCTTCGTAAGGTGTGGGCTGTACTTGTCAGAACAATTTTTTGTATCTCCTTGAGGCATGGACTTCCAGGAATCCCTTCAATTAGTCTACTGCAATCTTTTCCAACCAGTCCTAGGGCTCCAACTACAACAGGGATTGTTGATGTTCTCATATGCCACATTATTATTATTATTATTATTATTATTATTATTATTATTATTATTATTATTTCCTTTTATTTCTGTTATATATACATTTCTTTTCGGGTCCCAACCAGATACCTAAGGTTAGAAATGGTCTGATGACATCAGATGATTTTTGTAAAAAAAAAAAAAAACAAACAAAAAAAAAAGATCACACATTTTTACATAGATAAAGCTCTTCGTAATGTGTGAGCTGCACTTGTGAGTACAATGCTTTGTATTTCTTTAAGGCATGGGCTACCAGGAATCCCTTCAATGAGTCTGTCGGAACATTTTCCAATCAATCAATCTACAAATGGAATTATTAATTTCCTCACGTACCACATTTTTGAGATTTTCATTTCAAGATCCTTTTATTTTGATAGTTTTTTTTGTTTTGTTTTTTGAAGATCTTCAAAGACACATTACAATCTGCAAGGACTGCCATGTCAATAAGAAAACACATTCTGTCTTTGTGGTCTTTGATCACGATGTCTGGACGATTAGCTTTGATTGTTCTGTCTGTGTGTATTGTAAAATCTCATAAAATTGTTTCAGGTCCTATCTCAGTAAGTGGGACTGGGTGAGGTTCATACTAGTTTCTTGCAGTTTCCTTCCCATAAAAGCTGCATATTTTCCAGTGCAGACATGCAGATATTGCCCAACTCTATCATATTATTTTTATTATTATTATTATTATTATTATTATTGTTGTTGTTGTTGTTGTTGTTGTTGTTGTTGTTTTTGTTAGTATTAGTTATGTCATTGTTTGAACCAATTATGTTTTGATTTCGTTCTCGTGGCAAACAGGGTATAAAAATAGAACTAATTTACAGAAGGCCGTTAGCTTTTCACTGGCCTGTTTTCTAGCTTTTATTTTGACTAGTTAACGCGTTCCCACTCGAAAAGCCTCAATAAACATAACGCTGTCGGCGAAGCCCGCGACAAAGCACACATGTAAAAAATACTGCGCTGCCGCTGTACTGTAATAATAATATCGTCGTCTAAACTTTGCGATAGACGATAGTAGTCGTTGACGCCGGAATATAGCTCCAGGCCCGACGTAGCAAGAAACAAGAAACACCTTTCAAAGATGATTGCCGAGTTTTTAGGTATCGCCGCACTCTTTCTTCGTCAATTGATTTTTATTTTAGTCTATCGCATTTTTGCCCAACCGCATTTCTTAGTCCGACGTATCATTGTTGCATAATGTCCTTTTTACAAAAGCGTTTAAAAGCGACCTAGCAACGCAATTTACTATGCCCACGGGACGTGGGAAGTGTACATGCGAAAGATGTTTATATATGGGGGCCAAACACTGCCAAACACGATCAAAACTGCCGACTCATCGTCACGCAAATGAATGCGTAATTAGGTAGACATGGACAGTGAGGATTATTTTAAGACTCGCATTTGAAAATATGCGCATGCGCGCGGGTGCACAGAAAAAGTGCAATATCATTGCATACTATCAGAAACATCTTGCCTACACTCTATTTACATTAATGTATTAAATATATACACACGCATTAAAAACGGACTTGTATCCTTTCGATTTTGGGAGAAAATTGAGCTGAAAAGAATAAATATTTATTGGCTGTTTGAACGGAAGAAATTTTACCGACATAGTACTAAGAATATAAAGCCGTAGAAATTATAAATAATTAAAAGCTTAATATATTTTAGGGCACAAATCAGACAGTAGATTTGAATAGCTTAATTGGCCATCATATACACACACCCAAACAC
>CAHIKZ030002651.1:185000-215149 GCA_903632075.3 Acanthosepion pharaonis
GCGTTTTTACCCAGGAAAATTTGCCAAAATATTTTTTATCATTCATTTCAATTCAATTTTCAATTTTAAGTTTGCAAATTTTTTTTATATTAAAAAAAAATTATATATTAATTTTTTTTATTGAAATCTGGTTTTTAAAAAAATAAATAATCGAAAAAATCATAAAATAATTTTTGCTTAAACAGAAAGGAATGATTGCATTTCAACCAATTTTGACACCCTTTTAGATTTTCTACCATTAAACTTTGTTGTCCAGAGTTTTCAATGACCACGGAATATAATATAAATGAAAAAAAATATTTTTAAAAAAAAAAATGATACAAAATTGCGTCTGAAAACATATTCATGTCGGTTTTTAAAAAAAACCGAGCGAAATTTATGCTTTTAAAAATTTATCTTAGTCATCATATGAAGTTTCAACTAAAAAGAAAAAAAAACAAGTGCAAATCGACAATCGGTCGTCCCTTAAAAAAAATTTTTTCCGGTTTTTAAAATTATTATTTTGTTTTTTTTTTTTATATAATTTTTTTTCAGTAACAGATTTAATGTTTACTATTTATTAAAATGGTTTGATTTCAAAATATTTTTCAATTTTTTTAAGGCATTAAATTTAAAAAATTCAAAATTACGGGAAATCAAAAGGCAATAAAAAAAGAAAAATTTTTTTTCAGCCATAAAAAAAAAAGAATTTTCCAAATTATTATTTTATTTTTTTTGAAAAAAACCCGTTCATAATTCAAATGACATATAGTTACATGTTTATATAAAATGAGATACTGAATATATTTATAAAAAAATTTTTTTCATATAAAAAAGAATGATTATTTCATTTTTATTTGTATATCATTTATTAAATTTTTTTTATATTTTTTATTTAATTTTTGTTTAAAATTGATTATCTGTCAAATTGAATTTGACATTTAAATTTTTAAAAAATCATTTTCATTATCATTCTTTAAAATTGCCCTTTTTTTTCAACAATTATTTTATATTTTTCAACGATATAATGTATAGATTTACAGAAAAATTAAATTATTTATATATGAATTCTATCACAAAACAAAAATGACGGGAAATTAAAGATAAAATTTTGCCAGCCGTTTGTCAGGATATTTTCAAGCATTTGAGACTAGGAAATGGAATATTTTTTTAAAATGATATTTTTACTTTTAATATTGACCATTTTTTTTGAATGTTAGAAAAAGAAAAAATAAAAAATCATCGAACCAAAATTTCTAGAAATGCCAATTTTCAATTTTAATTTGGAATTATGGGTTCTGTTCTGAAAATTCAAAATATTACCTGAAAGGTCATTTTTTTTTTTTTGCCGAAACAAAATTTAAATTAAATTTAATAACGAAAATATAACAATTTTTTCAAAATTTTATACATTTAGGAAATCAAACTTGGAATTTTTTTAAAATTTTTAATTTTTTCTTATTTTTTTTTTCTTTCATTTTCAAATAAAATTCAATTTAAAATGTTTGATAAAAGTTCATTTATATCAATTTGAATAAACCAAATTTTATTCTTTGACAGAATTTCATATATTAAGAAATTTACAAATACAATGAATTAATTTTAAAGATGAATTTATAGGTTAATTGTTTTTTATATCTCGCTCAGACTAATTAAATTTAATTTCTGATTGATCATCCAAATTCACACATGTTTTTTAAAATTGAATAAATCATTAATTTTTCTTTCTTTTTATGTGCCATGTCCTTTCAGGACGTAGGCGATCATGGCTCTCCACCTCCTTCTATCCCTTGCAGCTCTCAACAAGTTCCTTCCCTCTGCCACCTCCCCCAGACCACGTTCTGTCATCCACTTGCTTAAGCCCGCCAGGTATGTCATGCGTTGTTTTCCCTTGTCTCTCTTTCCCTCTATTCGACCTGTGAGTATCAGATTCTCCAGGCCCTCCTTCCTCATTATGTGTCCCAGAAACTTCAGCTGCCTCTTCCTGATGTTAAGTATAAGCCTCCTCCTTGTTTGCATCCTCTCTAAGACCTCATCGTTGCTCACATGCTCGGTCCATGATATCCTTAGCATCCTTCTGTAGAACCACATCTCCGTCGCCTCGAGTCTCTTCTTCATCTTTGAGGAAATCGTCCAACATTCGCTGCCGTAAAGAAGGACAGATGTCACGTAACAGCTCAGTATTTTTTTCTTTGTTACCAAAGAAATCCTCCTGTCTCGCAATACACTGCCCAGCTTTTGGAATGCGTCCTTGGCCATCCCAATACGTCTACGGATCTCAGCGTCGCACTTACCGTCCTCTGTCAAAACGCTTCCCAGATATTTAAATTTCCGCGTCTGCTTGATTCTAGTGTTCCCGACCTGCAAATCGCATTTCGGGCTCATCCTTTACTGATGACCATGCATTCTGTCTTCTTGTAGTTTATGCTTAGTCCCTTCTTCTAGCTCTCCGTCGCTACCTTCTGTAGGAGATTTTGTAATTTCTTTTTGTGTCTGCTATCAGTACTGTGTCATCTGCGTATCTTATGTTGTTAAGATTGTGGCCGCCAATGCTAAATCCCGGTAGGTTTTCAATTCTCTCAGAAATTGCCTCGCTGTATAGGTTGAACAGGTCGGGTGAGAAGACGCATCCTTGCCTTAATCCCCCTTTCTATTTTTGTATATTCACTGAACTCATTTAAATCTATGTGTATGCATGTTGTTTGCATGCCAGTATAGGTTCTTGATTATTCTGATATCAACAAGAATGAATATAGAATTTAAAGGTTGCTGAGCAGTTCCATCAGATCATTGTGTCATACTTTGTCGAAGGCCTTTGCGTAGTCTATGAAACATAATGTATAATCGTTTTTTGACATCTGTATCGCTCTTTTTGATAAAAATGGGTGTTTAATCAAATACAACTTTTTCCAAAAAATAAATGTCTAAAAAAAAAAAAAAATCTTTCCAGTCCGGCCTAAAAAAAATGATTTGATTTGCGCAACATTCATCATTTTTGCACGGATGATGAAAAACTTAAAGTTACAATAATAAAGGAATATTGTTCATGGAAAAGGTAGAAAAGATCTTCTTTTGAGATCAATAGAAAATAAAAATGTTTTAATTGTTTTATATTTTATTAGATTAATTTTTTTCAACAATTTAAAAATGAAGATTTAAAAAAATGGCATTAAAATTTATAATACAAAAATTCTCAAATAGTTAATTTTTTAACTTCCCAAGCATCATAATTTTTAATTAAAATGAAGTATGAAAAACATTACAATTTATGAAATAAAAGAGAAAAAATTTTTAAATAAAATAATTGAGGAGAAAAATAACAATGACAAAATTTTTTTAAGAAAACTTTAATTTTCTGATGTTTTTGACGTCAAAATTTAAATTTTTTTAGATATTTGGTATTTAACCAATTTTTTAGTGATTTTTTTTAAAATCACTTTTTGATTTTTATTTTTTTTTTTTTTGACATTTTTTATTTAAAAAATTTTAAAAATTTAAAATTTAATTATATATTTAAACATATTCTTTCGATGAAATATTAAATCATATAAAAAATATTTAAAAATTTTTTTTCTTTGTTTTAAAGTTTGTTTGTTTTAATTTGAAATCGATTTTGATCAAAATGCTATGTTTGTTTACAATTTTTTTTGGATTATTTCAAAAAAAAAAAAAAATTGATAAAAAAAAAAAACAGACCAGATATTATAATATTTATTTAAAAAATATTTTTATTTTTTTTATCAAATTAAACAATTGGAAAAAATGCACATTTAACTTTAATAAATTGCAGTAAAAAAATTTTATTGATTTGATCTTTTTTGATTATTATTTATTGAAAATATTTAAAATTTTGTGTTCAATTGTTTTAAATAAGTCTGTGTCAAATTTTTTAAAATGATTTGAATAATATTTTTTTTTTTTTTTTTTCATTTAATTAAATAAAATTTAAAAAAAAATTTATTTTATTGAATTAAAATTAAAAAAAACCAAAAATAAAACATCAAAAATTTTTAATGGAAATATCTGATTTTTAAAAAAAAATTGATTTTTTTCAATTTAGAAAAAAATTATATAAATGTAAAAATATTTATTAAAAAAAACATAAATGCTAATTTTTCTCGGTTATACAATTTTAAAAAAAAAAAGATTCATGTCTGTTAGTTTTTGAATTTTCAAAAACTTTTTGATTTTTACAAAATTAAAAAAACCACTTTGTATTATAAGTCCAAATATTGATAAGATTCAATTTTCATATAATGAAAAAAATCAATAATAAAATAAAAATTTTTTTTTTTATTGAATATATTTTTTTACATTGACAAAAAAAAAAATCAAAAATGACACTCCAAAATTTTTTTTTAAAAAAAAAAAAAAAAAAATTAAATTGAAAATTTGTTAAAATGTTTTTTTAAAAGTTAGACAAATTTTGATTTTTCAGAAAAAAATTAAAATTTTATGATATATAAGAAAAACAAAATTTGTTTTAGATAAATTTTTTCTGATAAGGTTATAATTTTTAAAATTTAGACAATGGCCAATAAAGAAAGATATTTGAATAAAACCATTTGATATGAGGTTATTTAATCCATATTCCTGGGAGAAAAAAATCTCCATTGACTTGATATTTCTTGTGTGAGGTTTATATATAACCAAAATTATATGGGATTGATCTTGATATCCAAATTCAACAATAAAAAAATGAAAAAATTTAAAAATTTGAAAAAAAAAAAAAAATTATTTTTTTCTTTTAATATTTTGTTGAAATATTATTCTATTTTTTTTTCTTCTATCATTATTATTGCGTTAAAAAAATGGTTGCGAAGAAAATTTCTGAATTAAAAATAAAATTTTCGAAAAATTTGATTTCAGCAATTTTTTTGCAATACCACCATAATCTTTCATAAATCCATTCGTAAATAAAAAAATTTTGCAATGCTAAAATTTCATTCCCCATATTTTTTCAATTATAATTTTGTAAAGGGTTAATTAATAAGTTCTGATTTCCTCATATAAAAAAAAATTCCTGAAAAATTTGTTTTTGTTTTAAATGTTTTTTTAAAAAGATTTAAAAAGCTTATGTAAGATAAAATTGATATATGGAATTTATTTAACGACAATTCATTTATTTTCTCATGGAAAAAACAGTGTCGAGTTTATTTGAATTTGGAAAAACGCTTAAGTTAACACTGTTTCAAAAGAGAAAATAATTCCCAAATATACATCCCTTTTCAAGCGACATGAAAATAAAAATATATTCTCTTTCATTTCAAAGGAGAAGAATTTAAAAAAGAATCAAAAAAAAAAGTGATTTTTTAAATAAAGTTTTACATTAAAAAACGTTGGATATAAAGATATTCATGAAAGGTTTGAAATTGACAAAAGTAAATTAAAAAAAATTTTTTTTAATCCATAATTTATGATTTTGACTTGTAAAGGGAAAGTTTAGCATCAAATAAATTTTTATTTATAAACCATGTTCATATATATATGTATTGACAAATTCCTTTTAGCATTGTAGGTGAAATTAATATCAAAATTAATTTAGTCCAGGTCTTGTGATTATAATTTTAAATATATAATATTTTATAAAACTAACCAATTGTCCCAAATTTCAATAAATATGTTGGACACTTACAAAAAAGTGAAAAAAAATAAAAATTAAATAACAAAGAATTATGTAAATTTTTTTTCGTTTTGATATTAAGTTATTTTTGGGAATTTTTTTATATAATGTTTTATTAAAAAAAAATTGAAATCATTTATTATCATCAAATTTTTTATAAAAAATGGGTATGTTTTAAAAAAAGAAATTAAAGGAAATTTCATATTATAAAATACAAAGGATTGATGGAATGAGAATTAAAGATGGATAAAGTTTTGTTTGAAATGAATGCGAATATAAATGAGTGAATGGTTATAAATCATAAATAAGAAATTATTTATAAATATTTATAGGAAAATTTAAAGAAAAAAAAAGAAAAAACTTTTAAATTGTACCATAAATCAAATTTATTTAAATGATTAAAAATAAAAATCATATGTTTTTTTTAGTCCAGATTTTCCAACCTTTTTCATATATTTTTTATAAACAAAATATGATGAGTATTTTTTTTTAGATAAAATAAAGAAAAACATTTCATTCCCAATTTCCGTTTTAAAAAATTTAAAAATTCAGTAAAATTTTTCTAGGTTACTTTTCATTGAAAATTTAATAATTAATTTGGTCTTAAAATTTTTTGAAAAAAAATAAATTAAAATATTAAACGTTTAGTCTGAATAGAAAATTGATGAATTTTTAAGAAAAATGTTAATGGTGTTGGCAAATATTTCAAATGAAAAAAATTGGATGAAATTCTTAATTTAAAAATGAATAATATTCAAAGATTTGTTAATCTGAAAAAAATTCGATGAAGAAAATTCCAGTTTTAGTGTTTTATATTAGATTCATATAAATTTATATTCAAAAAAGATATGAATTCACCTCTTTGAGGATTTTGTAAATTCTTTGAATAAATTAATTAGTAAGAGAATTATCACTAAACAATTAGTAATTTATTACATAAAAATAAAAAAATCTTTACAATCTAAAAAAAATTTTCTGGCTTTAAATAACCTGCAATGGGTTGATAAGCAAGTAGAAAATGAATCCCAGTTTAGGAAAAATCTGTCCCTAATGACCTTCAATAGATCTTGTTAGTGTCAAATTCTCCAAAACCTCTTTCCTTAATTTGTGTCCAAGCAATTTCAGCCTTCGCTTTGAATTTGTCAAAAAATGTTTAAATCCTTTTAAATCTATTTTCTTAAAAATTCCTTGTTGTTCAATGGTCAGAAAAAATTATTTCAGTAAAGCTTTTGTAGAACCACATTTCTATTGCCTCAAGTCTTATCTTCATCTCTGAAGAAACTGTCCAGTATTCATTATTCATATTGGAAGAGTTATATTTGTTTTAAACAAATTTTCATTGTTACTTAATACTTTGCTTAGCTTTCAAGAAAAAAAATTTTGGCTTTCCCAATTCATCTTGAAATGTAAATTCAATCGGAGATTTTAATCGTTTGTTATAACATTTCCCAGTGAAAAAAAATATGTGTTTGATTTTGAGTTAAAAATTTTGTAATTTGCGTCAGATATATTTACATTGTTTTATAACAACCATACATTCTGTCTTTTTACAATTGATCTTCTTCTTCTATGTGCCATGATCCTATAGGACGTTGGTGATCATGGCTCTCCACAATTTCATGACCTTTGCAGCTCTTAATATATTTTGTCTTTTTGTTATCATACCTAAACCTTGTTCCGCCATCCATTTACTCAAATTCGTTAAGTAAGTTTTGCGATATTTTGCTCTGTTTCTCTTGCCTTCAGTATGTTCTGTGAGTCTTAAATTTTCCAAGCCTTCTTTCCTCATTATGTGCCCTAGGAATTTCAACTATTTATTCCTGATGTTAAGTATAAGTGTCCTTTTATCCATTTCCTCTAAAACTTTGTCTTTTCTCACGTATCCGGTCGATAATTTTCTCGGCATCGTTTTGTAGAACTAAATTTCTGTTGCTTCAAGTTTCTTCTGTGAGAAGATTGTCCGGTATTGACTGCCATATAAGAGAACTGATATTAGATAACAGTTCCATACAAATTTTTCTGTCAATACTTTGCTTAGATTTTAGGAGGAATCTTTCGCTATGCCAATGCGTCTTCAGTGTCACACTTTCCGTCGTCTGTGTAAACACTTCGGAGATATTTAAATTGTTGTACTTTAAAAAGAGTTCGTTCCTAACGAGATCGATCCTAACTACATATTTTGCTGTTATAAAATTGTGTTTCGTAAGTATGTATATGAGAAAGTGCATGTAGAAAAATAAGTTAAACAGACATGCGCACTGAGGTACAAAAATGTAGATATTCATGGACAAAAATAAACCTTGGTTAATATAGGCATGCAGAAATTTAAAAAATAATTTGGAGTTATTCTTGAAATGAAGAAATTTTAGAATTTCAAATATTTTGACTGGTTTTTTCTTCATTTATTTATTTATTTTTGTCACGTCGTCAAAAAAGCAAATTCTGTCAAGAAAAGTAGAAAAATAACTGAAATAAAGTGAATTAAATTATCTCAAACTTAGAAAAAAATCTATTGTTCGTCGAGGATATTAATACAACTATTTGAATGAAGAAAAAAGTAAAGTGAATTCATAACGACTAGTACGTTTCCTAACAATGAAAAAAGATAACAGTCATATAACAAATAACAAATGTTTGTAGACATAGTTTAGTCTCGTAAAAAATATGAGTTATTTTTTAAATTCCTAAGGCATGCTTGAGTAAAAACAAATAGTGTTTTGTCTACGTAGAAGGAGTGCTAATAGGAATGACTTACTGGTTGTTGAAGATGACTTAGTCTGGAATCCCTGAGATCTTTGCTGCAGTCGAGCCCTTTCTGATCTTTAGAGAAAAATAAAATTTTCTACCTGGTCTTTCACTGTTTATAGTTTTAGCACCTGTAATAATTGCCACAAAGAACACATAGGAGAAACCCCGAGGAACTTAAATAAAGGAACACAAAAGGGATCTTTTACAAAACAATTCACTCAGTGTATGAGTATGACCATAATTTCAATTTAAAAAAATGTTAGATCAATTAAAAGAATAAGCAATTTACTAAGATGAAAAAGATTTTTTTTTTTGTGAATTAAGGTTATTTTCAGGTTGTACTTTCTTTTCTCTATAAAAAAAAATCGTTATCATTATTATTATTATTATTATTATTATTATTATTATGGCGTAAATTGTATAAAAAAATTGTTAATGACATAAAATGATGTTTTTGATAACACTTTGAATTTGTTCCGTTATAATTCAGCCATATTAAATTTTAAATTCCCAATCATTAAATTCACAATGTCCGATTCAAATGTCTACAAAATCTTTGAGGCAATTCATATAGCAAAATAACACCGTTCAAATCATGAACTTGTGCTCGATAGTTGTCTAGAGCAATAACTATTCAATTAGAAATAACAAAGTTCTATACTTATCGAACGTCAACTCTGAGTTTCATAATTTCTCAATCGTCAGAACTTTCGATAAGAAATCAATCAATACAGGTCGATTCGTGGTTTCGTGATTTCTTATTTGTAAGTACTTAATCACGAATTTTCGAGAAAAAATCCGATTCGTATTGTAAACTTTTATTACTTTGTTTCAGTATATATATATATATATATATATATATATATATATATATATATATATATATATATATATATATATATTTATTAGGCAAAATAATGACGTAATAATGTCGTTTTTGACGTAATTTTTTTAACGTCAAAAAACATTATTACGTCATTATTTTTATTTATCTCTTATATATATATATATATATATATATATATATATATATATATATATATATATATATATATATATATATAAGAGGTTATAGTTGTTCCAACGAGATAAAAGTTTATATATTAAAAAAGAAGAGAGGTTTTCAAACATTTTGGTTGTAATGAGGACGCGAAGTGGCAACATACAATGTCTAATAAACGAAAGTGAGTCATAATCCTGTAATTTTTTAATGTAAATTGGTATTTAAATTATTTAAGTTTCCAATTAATTTATGCATATGCAACATTATATATATCAAACAAACAATTATTCTTACCTACAAATACAAGAAAAGACTTCATAAACAAATTTAAACCAGAACTAAATAGATCATAACTCCACACGCAAAAACAAACAATATGCGCACATAATGGTCAAATACAGTGATCAAACCACGCGCATGCATGCACACACGCTCACATGCGGGTGTCTGTGAAATATATATATATATTGACAAAAGCAAGGGACTACTCAATAGGCACGTGCAAACCTCACACAACTTAGGGGAAGTATATATATATATATATATATATATATATATGTGTGTGTGTGTGTACGCATATATGTATGTATGTGTGTGTGTATACTGATTTAACTTAGGAAGTATATGGATATGTGTATACGTATGTATGTGTCTGTGTATATATATATATACTGATTGGCGGACAGGTCTGACACACACGCCGGCTAACAAGGGCTCTGGTGAAAATCCAAGGAGCGTCTGCATCGGTAACCGGCGGCTTCTGGTCGTTCCTGTCTCTGCGTCTGTGGGAAGCCCGCGGCAAGCAAGAACGTTATCCGAGTAGGCCTGGGTACCCTACTTCTGTAATTTATCCCAAGAATCTTCTTCTCATAACAGGAAGAAGCCGGCTCAATCCGCCCAGGGTGAATGCCGCATCAGTACAGTAGTAGTACAGTATATATACTGATTCCTTGTAATAGGACATTATGTGTATGTAGAAAGGAGGTGCGCGTATACATGCGTTTACTAACATATATATACACATATTGAAAAAAACAACGGAACACATGCGAACACTACACAGCATAGGAAGTCTATTGTATGTATGTGTGTTTTAAAATTCATATGTGTGGTGGATGTGTGTAAAAAAAAATTTGTTTACTAATGTCTCTTAATAAGACAGTGTGTATGTATGGAGAGGGAATATGCATATACATACGCATGCTGACAAAAATACAAGAAAATGGGAATAGATCTAAGAACGCACAGGGGTCATTAAAAGATAAGAATGCCGAAAACTCCTTCAGCATTTCTCGGACAAATCTTAATTGTTTTATAAACCTTCACGCAGAACCCTTCACTTCCAATTCAGGAAGACATTTGGGACACTAACACACAAAAAAGAGAATGTCTCATATCGAGAATATTTAACATCGAAAAACATAAGAAAAAAATTATTTATTTTTAATAATATGTGAAAATCTTTTTGCCTGATGAAGGTCGCGAAACAGTGGAAACCTTTTGTCCAGTTAAAAAATTATGGAAAATAAAGCATAATATTTTTAAAAAAATCTACATTACAACTAAAAATGTTTGCGGAATTAGATTCTTTTTAATATATATACTTTCTCTGTCGTTGAATTCTATAATATCTTCCATATATATATATATATATATATATATATATATATATATATATATATATATATATATATATAATAAAATGATAGAAATTAAGGAGGATTTGAGATAATTAAGTAATTCATCGAGTCTAGAAAAAACCTCAACAGAAATCATGGACGCCCGTTTCGTCCTATATTTATATATCATCTACACAAATACATTGACAGGCAAACGTCATACCAATTTTACCACGGAATATGTGAACGAGCGGCGCAATATCGAGTCTACTTTTTAATACCTCTTCGTCACTTGATATATATATATATATATATATATATATATATATATATATATATATATATATATATATATATATATATATCGATATATATATCACGCTTTTGTGAAAACCAGTCACAAACTCACATCAATCCAACTAAATATGTTAGCTCTATATTGAGCGCTTTCCAAGGAGTGAGTAAGTTATATTTCTCTAACAGCAATTCCTCCAATTAAAAAGAATTAAAAAAAACCGACAAGATCATTTTTTTTATTCCATTTTAACAATTTTCTGATAAGTGTTCGAATTTGTGGATAAACTCTCCAAAGTTCATATTTTGTTTGTTTTTTTGGGTTTTTTTCAGTATGAATATTTAGAATAGCAAATTTCATCGAAACAAGTTAACATTTTGATATTTTTGTCCAAGTACTTTCGATCTTCGCCGTCATTATCAAGAACCGGTGTGGTGTGGTGTGGTGTGGTGTGGTAGTTAGAATTCCTGTGTCTGTTAATCTTTGGGTAGCTGTACGTTTGAGACAGTTTAGCGTGACGTCATTTGTAATGGCTATTGAAAAATCTTATTATATTGAAAAAAGAATTCATGAAAAAATTTTATTAATTAATTTTATTTATTTTATAATACTAATATAACATGCGTGCAATTTAATTATGTCATATGAACTCCATGATACATTCTTCTGTGGTGAATGATATTTTATTTAAAGTGGGCTATTTTTTTTTTTTATAATAATTATTCTAGTTTTTTTTGAGTATTTCGATTCATTATATATATAATATATATATATATATATATATATATATATATATATATATATATATATATATATATATATATATATATATATATAAAAGACTCAAAATTAATATTCCACGAATATAATTTATTAACTGGAATCGTAATCACGATCCAGTTCATCAGAAGGATACAAATTAAGAAAGAAATATATAAATATCCGGGTTCGATTTCTTTTTTATTTTCTGCACTCAAGTTCATAAAGTCAACGCATCAAAATTACAAAAAAGAATTTTTGAAAAATATTTCTAGAAAAATAAAAACATTAGAGATAATACATAACAGCGATGGAAAACTTATTGAAGCCGTGATACTATGTAGGGGCCGATAAAATTATATTTAAAAAATATATTATAAATTCTTCTTTGGATTTTTCAAGAATCTCTAGATACATTTATGCAATGTCAATATATATATGATATATAATACACGGATTAGATGGAGGAGACCTGATATGTATTGATATGATGTTGTGTTGTCTATATAATAAATAGCATGAATTATATATTGTACAAGGAGCATTATTGAAACTGGAGTCTGCTATGACAGATGTGACATACATTGATCTTGTTACAGAGCGTTTCCACCTGTTTTCTGACCTGTTGTTTCTCATGAAGACGATTTGTTCCAGCAAAATAGCGCTCTCGCCACCATATTGTGCACGGATTGCCGGAAACGGTTTTCAAAAATACTCGGCTCTCTTCCAGGTATAGCACTGGGCCCCACGTTCGCTATACTTAAAACCAATGGAGTATGTATGGAGCATGTTGCAGACCTCAATAAATTTCTTGCAGCCACACCTAACAAACAGGACTCAGATATGGATAAACATGGATATACCGGATGTAACAGCAAATTTGTCCAAATCGTGTAAAAGAAAAAATATCTATTTGTTAGATTAAGCTTTGAACCTTTGTATCATAGAAATGACTAAAGATATATTACTAGATATGAAACTATTAGACTCTCCTTTGAGAAATAAGAATGTATAATTATTCACCAAGCTTAGAAGAAGAATCGTGATGACATGTTCATCATTAATTAATCATAGCTAAGAATCGGAAGCTCATGAAGGATTGAAATAAATTTCATATATATATATATATATATATATATATATATATATATATATATATATATATTATTCCAGGATCATTTTCAAACTTATTCAAGATGATCCTCGACCTCTCTATCCTTCTTTCTTTCCTGAAATAACAAGGTGTCTCACAGGTTTCACGTAAGATTTCATCTGCAAGTCATTTTTCACTTCTCTTTGGACTGTCATAGCTGAAACTCTTCTCACACGTGCCTAAAGTCTTATGGACTGAGTTGAATATTTTCTAATCCATCTCTTTAGCTCTAAGTAGAAATCATGAGCTCTCTTCCTGTTGTGACCTCCTGATCCAGTTATCCTCTCTGTTCCCTCTTTTTCTTAAATTATTCACCATTCTCTTGAGGGTTCTTGAACAGACTTTGAAAATTGTAGCCAGATTTTGAATGCTCGTACTATTACTGAAAGCGTGAATGATCTATTTCCTCTCACCATTTTTTGCCTTTGGGAAGACAGTGGGTCTGACGAAAAACAATGTTAACTTGTTCTCTTTCTATCTGAATAAATCAAAGGGCTTTTCAGTAATTCTTACGTCAAATGGTGTCAATATGGTTAAATGTCTGATCTGAAAACCTGGAAAAAAGAAACTCATTTAGTTTAGTGTTTTTTTTTAGATATTAAACATTTTATGGAATGAACAATTATGCCGTTACACGATTTGGATAGTTTTGCTGCTACACCTGGTATATACATCTATGTAATGACTTCAGACTTTATACCATGTCATGTTGCCGTTGTTATAAGTGTTCTAGTTGTTTCTAATTTTGGGCACTTGGGAAAATTACAACGAAAATATACAGGAGACTATTTTTAATTTTTGGTAAAGTATTTTTGAGGGATTTATATTTTTCTTCTTCTATAAGTATTTAATATTAATACAAATTTAAGGAAACAAAATATAAAATATGGCAGTTATTGATATAAGGATAACTGATTATGACGTTGAATTTGGGTGGTTCAATATTCTGGACTTGTGTCAGATAAAAGTAAGCGTAATAAATATCAAAATCTTTGATGATTCAAAAGATATTTGTTATGATCAATGCTTTGTGTGATTTTCTTTTTATTGATTAGGCACGAATATAATCGGTCAAAGATGTGGTGAACTCACCAGGTTTGTTAACTGCAAAGAATTTCCTATGTATTCGGCTTTCTCGTGTAACGCCACTGTTTCCTGCCACTTATATTTTTATATAAGTTCATCTGTTTACTTATCTTTATTTTAACGAAGATATGGCTTTATTTTGTCATTAAATGTTAAAGGTTAAAATTTTTTGAATTTAAAATAAACTTTTTGAATTAAGTCATGTTCCAAGGGCGTTAGTTGATTTGTTTTTCAGCGGCGTAATAAGTACTGTGGTTTATTTAATGTTGAAATCTAAATAATTTGAACACAATTTTATGGCTTCAACTAAATATATTTTGCAATTGTATGCTTTCAACTACAGATATAATGTATTTTTGGATAGTATTTCTGTAAAAAAAACACAAGACTATGAATGATACCATTGATTTGGTTGATTTTGTTTAGCGGCATATCAAACCTCTATGGGTTATTTAATGCCGAAATCTAAATAATTTGAAAATAATTTTATGGCTTCAACTAAATATATATTGAACGCAATTGTATGCTTTCAAAAACATGAAAATGTATTGTTATTTAAAAATTTAAAATTTTATATAAATATATTATATATATATATATATATATATATATATATATATATATATATATAAATGTATTGCTACTACTAATTTTTACTAAAAAATGTATTGTTATATTTTCATAGTGTTTTTTATTGTTTTAATTTGCCCATAGCTGGGGACCTTAAAGGTCCTACGTTAACATTCCCTCCACCCACCCCTGTCAGGGTGGGTTTGAGAACAACAGCAATTAAGAGGTGATACCAGACCCCTCAAAACCTCAAATCTCCCGATCAGAGGTCTTCCTGTCGGATGTCGTTTATCATCATACCATGGAAGTTGAGGTTTTTCAGGACGAAAATGATCAAGTCTATTCGAGTCATTTTTTTTTATTATCCAAAAATTGCCTGTTTTCCTGGAACGATAATTTTTGGTTTTCCGTAACAGACATTTGAAAATGAAAAAAAGCCAAGCCTATATTGATATTTAACCCATAAGTGGGGAAGAAAGAAGAGAATTGTATTTGTGTGAAAATGAACGCAATAAACTCGTTTGAACTCATATCGCTGATTCCATATTCTGCACCGATAACAGTTACGCAACCGCACATCTCATGTTTCGTATTTCTACCCTCAACTGAAACTTTAGGTAATGCCACTAATCCCTCTTCTGAAGGAGAGGAAATTATTTGGGTAAGCGGTGGTTGAGTAAACTAGATTGCTTGTGTAATAAATAACTTGATTTCGTATAAATTAAAAAAAAAAATAAAAAAAATCAGGCAAACAAGGCATCTGATCGAAAATTGGAACTTTTTGAAGAATTTAAAAATAAATAATCTTAATCGCTGTTCTTCCCAGGTCCACCCTGAAAAGCTTTTGAATTTAACATTTGTTAGGTTCCTCATTATGGGAAAATTTTTTTTTGATTTCTGTTTTATTTATTTTTACGATTTACAAAAAATATGATTTTTAATAAAAAATACAAATTCAATATATTTATAAAGAAATGATAAAGTTCAAAAATACATTTTTTATATAAAAATGACAAACAATACAACTTGAATAAAGTAAAAAATTTATTTTTATAGTTTTTTTTTTTTCCAATATATTTAACCTACAAAAAATATATATCTAAAAGAAAATATGCTTTTTACCAAAATATAAAATTATAAAAAAAATATTGTAATTGAAGCCATAAAAACTATTAGAAATTTTTTAAATTTCTGCATTAAATGAAAATCTGAGATGTTGAATAAATATTTAAAATAAAACAATAAACTTTCTTTCGGAATAACTTTTTTTAAACAACAGAAAAGTTTTTGATACATCTTTTTGTTTTATTTGACATTATTTCATTTGTAAAAGATATTCTTAACGCTAATAGTGAAATATTTTCAATAAAAAAATTTGTTCGTTACTTAAATTGAAATTTAGAATTTAATTGCATTCAAAAATTAAAATCAGTTAGATAATAATTTGATATTAAAGGAATATCAATTTTAAAAATTATTTTACATATTTTGTATTATAATGGATATATAATATCTGAAAAGATTCAATATGAATATCCGAAAAAAAAAATCAAAAAATATAGATCTATAGATTAGAGAAAATTGTAGACATGCTGATCGGGATGTATGAAAAGATAACAAATATAATTTTTGAATAAGCCACACTGGCCGTAGTGTCACGTGTCGGAAACCATGACAAAATATTAATTTGAAAAAATTCGGTCAGGATAATGATAATAAGGTGGAGAAATGATTTTTTTTTTTGAAGATAGAAATAGGATGGAAGGATCGCCTTCAAGAAAAACAAAAAAAAAATATAAATGGATCTTCAAAGTTTTCTAAATTTAATTATCTTTAAAACCAAACAAATGACTATGTTTTTCAAAACGATCGTCTAACATTTTTATTTACGCGTCCTCGAATTAAAAAAATAGTTTAGATTATAAATTTTGAATAGATAGATAGAAAATAGATAGATAGATAGATAGATAGATAGATAGATAGATAATAGATAGATAGATGAATGATTTGATAGATAGATAGATAGATAGATAGATAGATAGATAGATAGATAGATAGATTTTTTTTAATCATGTCACATCTGGACGCAAAGGCAAACAAAGATTAAAAGATGCAGGAGGGTTTACCATTTATAAAATTTATGAGTTCAAAAAGAAAAATCATTGTAACTTATATGACAAAAAAAGAAAAATGTTTTCTTTTTAAAAATATAATTTATGAAATTTCTTGAATTTGCAAATGAAATGTTGAAGATCAACTGCTGGAAGAAAAAAATTATCAAACGAGATTATTGCGAGAAAATAAATGGTTAGCATAAGAAGTTAAGTTACATCTAGATATTTCATCTTTTAAAAGGTTAAATAGACAATAAAATAAATAAAAAGATAGATAGATATTGTAGAATAGATAGATAATAGATAGATAAGATAGATAGATAGATGTCATTGGATTCGTTTAAACTGAGATAGATAGATAGATAGATAGATAGATAGATAGATAGATATAATAGATAGATCAAACAAACTTTGGAAAGATAGATAGACAGATAGATGAATAGAAAGATAGATAGAAGAAGATGATTTTGAGAACAGGCTGAGATAGATAGATGGATAGATAGATAAATAGAATGAGATAGATAGATTATAGATGGGAACAAAAATAGATAGATATATAAAAGATGATAGATAATAGATATGAAAGATATGAATAGATAGATGGATAATAGATAGAACCAAAATTTTGATGGATAGATAGGAGATTTAAAAATAGAATTTAAATTAGATAGATAGATATTGAACAAAATTGGATCTTTAGATAACAAAGAAGATAGATAGATATGAATCCAATTCAAATAAATGAGAATGAAGAGATTTATCATATTTGGATTTGTATAAACATGATAATAAATTAGATAGAAAATAAAAACATTGGTAGATAGAAAAAAAAAAAAATAGATATGATAGATAGATGGATTGGATATAATAGATAGAAAGATAGATTTCTTAAATTATAAAAGATGCAATAATAAAAATGAATTGATAGAAATTTAAATAGATATTTCCAAAATAGATTTTAGATAATGAATTTATAAGAATGAATTATGAGATAGAATAATAAAAAAGAAAGATAGATAATTTTAGATAGATTATTAGATAAAAATGATAAAAATTTAAGAAAAATTAGAAGATAGATAGATAGATAGATAGATAGATAGATAGATAAATAATAGATAGATATTTGGTACAGACGTTGAAAATGATAGATAGAAAGATTCAATAGATAGATAGATAGATAGATATTTCAGATAAAGAATATAAAAGATCAAACACTTATAAGATAATAATAGATTATGTGAATAAAATGAGATAAAATAGATAAATAGATAGATAGATTGATAGATTGATAGATAGATAAATAGAATTAATTAGAAACAGATAGATAGAAAATAGACAGATTGGATTTGAAAGATAGATATTTTGATGAAACAAACTGGAAAAAATAGAGATATGATATAAATAGATATATTTAAATAGAAGATTTGGATAGAAAGATGTTGAAAAACTGAGATAGATATTTATTTTTTTGATCATGGATGGATGACAGATAGATGGATCCAAAATGAAATTAGATTGATAGATAGATAGATTTTGATGGATAGAAAAAATGGACAGATAGATAGATTTCTAATGATAGATAGATTTTGAATTTTAAATTTGGAAATCAGACGAAGGCAGATAAAAATGCATATCTATAAAATTTTATTATAATCAATAAAAACAATAATGATGAAATATATTTAGAAACTCTAATATCAGATATATATGTTTTATATTTTAATGAAAAAAAAAAAAGAAAACCTACAATTGAGTTTCAAATAGCCGATTATTTGTTGGAATAAATATATATTGAAGGAAATATTTTAATATCAATTGAAAAAATAATTTTATTTAATTTAAAAATTTGCCTTTTAAACGTTTAAATAGCAATATAAATATATATAAATAAATGATAAAAATTATTTCAAATATTTGATAAAATGGTGTTTGTTATCAAAAAAGTCCTGAATGGATTGTTGAAACCCACATCACCAGGGTTTCAAAAATTTTTTTTGAAAAATAAAATTCAAAAAACTGGCTTTTATATGAACGGTATATTTTATTAAAATTTATATGTATATATAAATAAATATCAAGCGTTCTGACAAGCAGTTTTATATTCTATCCAATAGAATATCGCGCACAAAGAAAACATAAAAATCATATATATATATATATTAAAGACATTTTTTATGTTTAACGTTGTTATTTTATAGATACAAGTATTTAAGCAAATGCTCTGTTTATGATAAACAGTATTAAATAACATTTACCGGCCTGAATGTCCGAGAAATTTTCATAGAAAATATTCGTTCATTGACAGGATTCGAACCTGCATCCTATACGGAACCGTCATTTACGCTGACGTGCCTTAAATGGGGCCAAAAGGGTAGACAAGGTCGAATTTACTGTTTATAAACTCAATCTTCCATGAATCTCGTACATTCATAACTGCTCTGGCGTAAAAAATGTAAACAAATGACGTCATATGTTAAGAAATGGACAAGGTCCGACAATTTATTTATTAAAGACATTTTTTTTATGTTTAACGTTGTTATTTTTATAGATACAAGTATTTAAGCAAATGCTAAATTTTTTACCGATAAACAGTATTAAATAACATTTATCCGGCCTGAATGTTGTGAATTTTTTATTTGAAAATATTCGTTAATTGACAGAATTTTGTATTGCAAATAAAATACGGAACCGTATATATATTAATATATATATCTTATTATATATGATAAAACAATATATATGATTCGAATTATATAAAGAATGTTTAAAAATTTTTTATAAAAAATTATCGGACATTTTGGTAAATGTTATTTAATACTGTTTATCATAAACAGAGCATTTGCTTAAATACTTGTATCTATAAAATAACAACGTTAAACATAAAAAAATGTCTTTAATAAATAAATTGTCGGACCTTGTCCATTTCTTAACATATGACGTCATTTGTTTACATTCGATACGCCAGAGCAGTTATGAATGTACGAGATTCATGGAAGATTGAAGTTTATAAACAGTAAATTCGACCTTGTCTACCATAAGGTTTTTGGTGGCCGAGTGGTTAAGGCACGTCAGCGTATATGACGGTTCCGTATAGGATGCAGGTTCGAATCCTGTCAAAGAACGAATATTTTCTATGAAAATTTCTCGGACATTCAGGCCGGTAAATGTTATTTAATACTGTTTATCATAAACAGAGCATTTGCTTAAATACTTGTATCTATAAAATAACAACGTTAAAATAAAAAAAATGTCTTTAATAAATATATATATATATATAATATATATTATATATATATATATATATATATATATATATATATATATAATTTTATATATTTATATATATATATAAATAAATATATTTTATAATAATATACATATATAATTTATTATATATATATTATATTTATATATATATATATATCAATATATTTTTATATTTATATATATATATGATAAATGAATTTATCTGACTATTATTGAATTATATAAATTTTTATTTTTTATTTAGAATATTTTTATCATATATAATTTTTTTTTGAAAAAAAATTTTTTATAATTTAAATGTTTTATTTAAAAAAAAAAAAAAAAATATTAAAACAAAATTCATTTATATAATTTATATAAATATTAAAATATTTTAAAATTTAAATAAATATAAAAAATATATATATATATATATATTTTTATAAAAATTACAATATATTATATATAATATATAAATTTTTCATTATATAAAAAAAATATATTAAATTAAAAAATTTGTTTTTAAAAAAAATTAAAAATATATATTATATATATATATATATAAAAAATATAATCCAAAAAAAAAAAAATTGGAAAAAAAAAATTTGTAAAAATTTATATTCAATAAATATATAATATATATATATATATTTAAATAATATAATAAAACTTAAAAATTTTTAATGATTTTAAATATTTTTAAAATAAAAAAAAATTAAAGAAAAAGAAATTTAATTAAAATATCTTTAAAATTAAATATATTTATTATTTTTATTTATTTTATAAAATATTTATTATAAATTTAAAAAAAATATTTTATTATAGTAAAAATTTAAAATTAATTAGAAAAAAATGAAAAATTCAAATTTTCCATAATAAAAAAATAAATTAACAAAATTTTTTAACATTTAATAAAAAATAATTTTTTTAAAATTTTTAAAAAAAAATATTTGGAAAAAAAAAAATTTCTTTTTAATATATATAAAAAAAAAATTTGAAAAAATTTAGAGGTTAATTTATCGAAATTATATATTAATATTATTGAACAACTTAAAAAAAAAAAATTTATAAAAAATAAAATAAATGGAAAAAATAATATAAAATGAAAAATATATATTTAAAAATATATAAAAAATAAAATAAATAAAATTTTTTGAATATTTAAGATTTAATTTTTTTTACAAAAATTAATTAAAAAAAATCAATTCATTAAAAAAACGAATTTCAACATGAAATTTTTCTAAAATTAAAAAATTTATATATATATATATATATATATATATATATATATAATATTTTATAATTATATATAAAAAAAATATAAAAATTTAAAAAATACCTTAAATTTTCAATTACTCAATAAAAATACAATTTAAATTTTCAAAAAAAAATTTAAAAATAAAAATATTATTTAAAAAAAAAAAAAAAAACCAAAATAAATTAAATAAGTAGAAATTTTTCAAAAAATAAAAAATAAATATATATATAAATATATTTTTTTATATATTATAAAAATTGAAAATTTTATATTTAAACTTAAATATTTTATTTTATTAATGAAAAAAAGTAAATATTTATGAGGTTTTTTGAAAATATTAAAATATATTTCAAAATTTATAAAATATATATCAAATATAATATATAATATATATAATATATATATAAAAAATATTTTTTATTTTTAAAAAAAAAATAAAAAAAAATTGAAACAAAAAAAAAATCTTTTGAATTAATATAAATTTTTTAATAAAAATTTTTAAATTTTTTATTTTATTTAAATGAAAATTTAAATAATTAAAAAACAAAAAAAATATCTAAATTTATATAAAATTTTAAAATTGAAAATTTATTCATGGAATTTTTGCCATTTAAAATTAAATTGGATAATATGAATATATTTACAAATTAAAAATTTAAAAAAATATATATATATATAAAAAAAATTAAAAATAAATATTTTTTTCATTTAAATAAAAATTTTGGAATATATAATAATATTTTCAAAACATTTTTTAAATTTTTAAATTTTAATTTTCTTTAGATTTAAAAATGCAAAAATATATAATTATTAAAATTTTCAAAATACAAGAAAATTTTTTTTTATGATTACAATAAAAAATATTTTAAATATCAATAATTCCTTTTCAAGGCATTTAAGAATTTTTTTTTTTGAATTTTTTAAAATTGATTTTTTGAAAAAAATGTTAACAATCAAAATTAAATTCATCTTTTTTTCAAAAGTTTATTTTGAAATTATAGAAAAAAAAAATTAATTTATATTAATTTTATGATCAAATAAAAAATATTTTATTTTATTTCAAAAAAGAAATTCTTAAAATCCTTTTTTAAAAAAAATGAAAAAAAAAAAATTTAATATCTTAATTTTATTTAAAATTATTAATTTATTTTTTTGAAATAAATTTAATTTAATAGATCAAAAATTTAAATAAATAATGTTAAGAAAATTTGAAATATTTCATTTTATATTTAGATTTTTTTAAAAAAATTAAAATATCAAAGGTTAAAAAAAAAATTAAATAAATTTCAATAAAATATATATTTATAAAAATAAAATTTAAAAAAAAATAAAAAAATTTAAATGAAAAAACCAAATTAAATAAAAATCCATACGGAAAATTTCAAAATTTTTTTTTTTTCTTATATTTTTATATTTATAGAATATAAAAAAAATAAAAAATGAAATAATTATATATATATATATATATATATATTATATAAAATTTATATTTTTTTCATTTTTTTTTAATTCAAAAAAAAAAATAAATTTTTAGAAAATAAAAATTATGATAAATTAATATTAATAAAAATGATTTTTTTTTTTAATTTTAAATTGATATGAATTAAACAAAAAAAAAACAAAAAATCAGAAAAAAAAAAAAAAAAAAAAAAAAAATCAAATTTTATAATTTTTTTTTAAAAATAAAATTTATTTTTTTTGAAAAGATAAATGCTTTTGAAAAAAATAGAAAATTTTTTTTACAATAAATAAAATCTCAAAAAATTTCATTTTTTTTTATATTAAGTTTTTAAGAATTTTTAAAATATAAATTTTTAAAATTTTTTTTATTAATATATGAAATAATTTTTTGAATTTTATTCAAATTAAAAACAATTAAATTTCAAAAAAATTAATTCAATTTGTAAAAATATATTTAATATATAAAAAAACCATAAAAAAAATATAAATAAAAACAATTAAAAAAAAAATAAAAATTCGAAATGATTTTATCTTAATCAAAATTATGGGCATTTTTCTTCATTATTTTTTAAAATATTTATAAAATTTTTTTAAGAAAAAACACTTAAAAAAAAATTTTATATGAATATAATATATAAAATTTTTTTTATTTTCCCATAAATATACAAATTTAAAAAGATTTTTTAAATATATTTATAATCAAATTCATGATTTAAAATTATAAAAAATAAAAAGATAGAAAACAAAATTTCAATTTAATGAAATTAATTGAATTATTTATTTTAAAAAAAATTTTTTGAAAATATTTTAATAAAAAACTTTAAAATCTTATATTTAATATAATATATATAATTTATATATATAAAATATATATATATTTGAAATATATATAAAAATGAAAAATTTTTATAAATTAAATTAATACATTTTTAATAAATAAATATCTTTTTATAAAAAAATAAAATTAAAATTTTTTTTTGACCTTTTTTTTTAATTTTTTTTTAAGGATAAAAAATAAAAAATTTAAAAATTTTAAAACATTATATTTTTTTCATGTCATGAAGTTTGATTTTTATAAAAATAAAGATATAAATATAAAATAAAGAAAATATTTTATTCTTTAAAAAAAAAAAATAAAATAAATAAAATATATATCAAAAAAAAAAAATTTTTTTAAAATGTAAATATGTTAGGTATTATATTAAAAAATTTAATATAATATATAAAATTAAATTTATTTTTAAAAAAAAATAAAAAAGAAAAAAAATGAATGTTTTTTGAAAAAAATTTAAAAAATGAATTTAATATATTGGAAAAATAAACTTAAAAAAAAAAATGATTTTTTAAAAAATGAATTTATTAATCGAATAAGAAAAAAAAAAAAAAAAAAAAAAAATAAAAAATAAATTTAAAAAAAAAAAATTTTAAAATATATAAATAAATATAAAAACACAAAAAATATAAAAATAAAAATATAAAAATGATTATGATTCAGAAATAATTTGAATTTCTTTCTTAGTAAATATTAAATACAGATGTTAATGTTACTTTTAACGAAAAAATATATATTGAAAATATATATGAGCCCAGGACAAAATAAAAAAATTTTTTTATAAATATTAAAAATTTTTTTTGATAAATCAAATAATTAATTTTGAAATCAAACAAAAAAAGAAATTCAAATTTATTTTTTTTAAGTTTAATTTATTTTGAATAAAAAATTCCAGTTTCTGAATTAAAATTTTTTCATTTAAAAAAAATTTCCAAAAAAGTAATGGAAAGAAATTTTGAAATGCAAATCAATTTTTAAAAACAATTTAATAATATTCATAGAAATATATATAGAATATAATATATAAAAAATATTTAAAAATTTTTTATAGGGATTAAAGATTAAAAAAATTAAAAGCTTATTTTCTAACTTGAAATTTTCTAATATTATATGTTTATTGATACAAAAATATTTTAATTTTTTGATGAAGAATTGAAATAATTCAGGATTTACATGAATAACAATCTTAATAAAAATAAGATAATACAGATGAATATGCATTGATAGCAGACAACGGAAATTGGAAAGAATTACAAAATTTAAGAGGGTAGCGTAATTTAAAAGAAGAAGGGATTAAGACAAAAACTACAAGAAAACAGAATGCATGGTCATCAGTAAAAGGATGAGCAAAAAATGCGATTTGCAAAAGGGAACACTAGAATCAAGCAGACGCGGAAGTTTAAATATCTGGGAAGCGTTTTGACAGAGGACGGTAAATGCGACACTGAGATCCGTAGACGTATTGGGATGGCCAAGGAAACATTCCAAAAGCTGGGCAGAGTATTGCGAGACAGGAGGATTTTTTTGGTAACAAAGAAAAGAATACTGAGCTGTTACGTGACATCTGTCCTTCTTTACGGCAGCGAATGTTGGACGATTTCCTCAAAGATGAAAAAAGAGACTCGAGGCGACAGAGATGTGGTTCTACAGAAGGATGCTAAGGATATCATGGACCGAGCGTGTGAGCAACGATGAGGTCTTAGAGAGGTTGCAAACAAGGAGGAGGCTTATACTTAATATCAGGAAGAGGCAGCTGAAGTTTCTGGGACACATAATGAGGAAGGAGGGCCTGGAGAATCTGATACTCACGGGTCGAATAGAGGGAAAGAGAGACAAGGGAAAACAACGCATGACATACCTGGCGGGCTTAAGCAAGTGGATGACAGAACGTGGTCTGGGGGAGGAAGCAGAGGGAAGGAACTTGTTGAGAGCTGCAAGGGATAGGAGGGAGGTGGAAATTGCAAAAAAAAAAATCCTTTTATTTAAATGAATTGATTATTCTGGAAATCGTTAATTATATAAGATTTACAACACAAACACTTTTTTAAATAGCTTAATTGCCAAAATTCAGAAAATTGTCTAACCAATTCTTTAAAATAAAAACATTGCTGGACGATTCAGGAACTTTGGGTATTTTTATTTTATATCATAAAAAATATTGCCAATAATTTAAATTTTTGTCAGTATTTTAAATTTCATAATGACATTTTCATGAGCTTTGCTTTTTTATTTTATTCATGATAAATCCATCAAAAAAAAAAAAAAAAAACTGTTTTGAGTTGATAAAAATGATTTAAAATAAAAGTTTGATTTACAAAAAATATATAGCCAAATGAAAAAATTTTTTAAAAATTTTTTAAAAAAATTTCAAAGTTAAAAAAAAATTAATAAATCATTGTTTTTTTCAATGTTTATGAACTGAATATTTTATTGGAAATAAATGTTTTTTTTGACAAATCAATGAATGAAATGTTTGGCCGATTTTGAAAATTTGATCAGAAAGAAATATTTATTAATTTATTTGAAAAATTTTGGACAATACATTGAATGAAGTGAAAAAAAGTTTGGAACTTTTCATTCTTAAATTTCTTTGAAAATCATTCATGCAATATTAAAATCTTAAATTTTAATTTTTTCAATTTCAATTTATATAAATAAATTTAACCAAAAATTTATTCAATATTAATTCATTGATATTTTCAGAAAAAAACAGAAATTTATCTCTGAAAAAAATATTAATAATTTTTAAATATTTCAAATTGGAGAGATATTAGGTTTAAAGAATATAATGCAAAAGTTTTTATTTTTCTTTTTACAAAACTTGTTAAAACGTTACCTTTTTCTTTTATAAATCCTATTCTTGACGCCAAAATCAAAAATTCATAACATTTCAAAATTTTCAATAACGGTTTTAAATAACAAATATCAGTCAAAATATAAATGCCAATCAATTAAAAAATCATTTTTTAAAGATACAAATCAAATTAATTTATCAATATAATTTATTTAATCACATCTGTCTGAGTTTATTTTGAATTTGAAAAAAGTCAAATAGTAACCAAAAATTAAATAATCTTTTAATTTTAAGAAAAAAATTTACGAATATATATAAATTAGTTAAAGTTGTTTTTATGAAATTTTTAATATTCTTACAATGGTTTATGAAAAAATGACGTAGTTTTTTGAAAAGGAAAAATTTTAAAAAATATATATATATTTAAAATATATAAAGAGCAAATATGATTTTAGAAAATGAAAAAAATTTGAAATTCCTTCATGATTCATATATTTAAAACTTTTTAAAATTGAAATTTTAGAAGAATGCAAAATATAACAAGATCCAATATATTTATTTTATATATTTTTTAGATTTAAACTTTTTGCCTGATGACCTATATATATATACCAAAATTGTAAATATATATTTGATATGAACTGAATATATATATATTATAAACATTAGTTCTAATAATTTTCCTCAATTTATTTTCGAATTTAAATGACTCTGTATTTAACATGAAAAATATTATAATTAATTTATCTTTTATGTTATATATATGAATTATTTGAAAGATATTGCTTTTTTTAATCAATATTTTTCCATAATAATAGTTTATTTTATAAATATAAAAGTCTTATAAATTAACAAATTTAAAAATAAAGACAGATACATATTTAAACTTAAATTTGAAATAGAATTGGTAAATGGAAATCTTTGAAATATATATATATACAATTCATAAAAATAAAAATTATTTTTTGGAAAAAAAAAAAATTGTTGAAAATGTTTTTCAACTTAAGTCCTGAAAGTTGAATTTGAAAAAAATTTCGAATTCATAAAAAAATTAAAAAAAAAACTGTTTTAAATTGGGTGAAAAGGAAAGGCAAGATGAAATGAATTGTTTAAAAATTTTATTCAAAATAAAATAGTTTGATGTATTTATTAATAGATTTATTTAATGTCATTACATAAGAAAAAAACCAAGAAAATAAAAAAGTAAAAACCGCAAGAATTGAAATTTTTAACCAATTGACGTTATTTGCGAATAATTTCATTATGATTTCCAAGAAAAATCTAAAAAAATAAAAAGATTTAAAATTCCACCAATAACCATTGAAAAATTAATTTTTTTGTTTCACACCTTTGTTTTCAAAATAAAATGGAATTTATGCTTCAAAATTTGTTTTATATTGGAATCACAATTATTATTATTGAATGTTTAAATTTTAAATTAATGATTTGTTAACATAAAATAGTATTATATCCAGAAATATAGTTTTCTATTTGGAAATTTTATCATCTAAATTATTCATACAAAAATAAATGCATTGGGACACACTTTTATTTAAAATTATTTGATATATATACAAATATATATATTATATTTTATGAATATTTTGATAAAGAAAATGAATAATGGAAAATTTTGGTGACTATTATATTAAAAATTGATGACAAATTTAAAACATTCTTTTTTTTACAAATTTAATTTAAATTTGTTTGTATATTTCTAACTTATTCAAACAGGGATCTTTGAATTTTATAATAAATAATTTTTATAATATGAATCTCATTTTAAAAAAAAAAAATATAAAAAAAAATAAAAAATATGTTCCATATGTAGTAAAAAAAAATCATTTCAAAGAAAGCTAAGAATAGCCTTGTAATTTTGAAGATAATGAGGAAATTTAAAATATATATTAAAACATGAAGAGATACAATGAAATTTATTTATGGAGATTAAAAGGGAGCAGTTGGTTTATAAATTGTTTTAAGAAATTTAGATAAAAATAAAACAAAAGATTGAAAGGAGGTATTTATTTGAAGACATTAGAGCGAAATTCACAAGATGATTCAGGGAAAGAATTAATTTTATTTTCTTTTATTTGTTTTTTTATATTTAATCAGAAAAATTTAAAAAAAATTTTTATTTTTAAAGACATAATTTGAAAAATTGAGACTGATAAAGCTAGTATTAAAAATATATATTTATTATTTTTATCCAATTTAAAAAAAAAAAAAAAGCTTATTAGTTTATGTAAGAAGTCCCTTTTTTTGATCGTGGAAACAAAGAATAAATGACAGAATTATAAAGCACTAATTTTAAATATTATTTTGTAATTTTATCAAATTTTATGGTGTATCTTTTAGCATATATATTATTTAAAGAATAAATTACGAACTTAGAAGTAATGTTGAATAAAAATTAGGTGAAAGGAATTTTACAGTGCCAAAAAATTAAAAAAAATGCATATATTAAAAAATTTATAAATCGAACAAATTGTTTTCGAGGAAATTAAGTTTTTTTTTGTCCATGTCCTAAAAAAAAAAATTATAAAAAAAAAATGACAAATATAAACCCATTTTCATTTTAAAAAAAGAAATTTTCTTTTTTCATTTTAAATAAAAAAATAAAAAGAAAGTTTAAATGAATCAAAAGGTCTAAATAAAAAATCATGGACTGAAATTTTTGACGGAGATATAAATATATATATTAATATAAATTTAGAGACCTGTGAATATTTTTTCTTTAAATTATTTTATTTCATTTTGAGTATGAAAAAAAGCTTTTTGTTTCAAAATTTAACTTCATTTATGTTTCAAGGGAAGAAAAAAGAAATTTGATTTCTCCTGGTTTTTCAGAATTTTATTCGCGGTGAAATTTTAAGAAATTTGCCAATCCAAAAATGAAAGGTTATATTGTTTATTTATTATATATATAATTGAGTAAAAATGGATTTTTATTTAAAAATTGTTTCAGGAATAGTATTTCATAAAGGCTTTGTAGATAATAAATTGATAAAAGTGAAGATCAAAAGTCATTTGAAATTTGTTTCCATCATTTTTTGAACGGCTTTTTTCAATTCACCTCGAGATGAATGTCTTGTGGGGTAATAGACTGGTTGGTAACTATCTATCCAAAGAGGACAGACAGAATTCAAAAACCTTTCTAATGTTTTTTGTTTAAATTTACAAAATTTAAGTAAATGAATGGATTCATAATAAAAAAGGCTATTTTACAGTTTTTGAATCTAAAGCCTAAATCATCTGAAAAAAAAATTCTGTTTCTTTCTTAATTATACTCAAAAATAAATCATAGTCATTGATCTTGGGTGATTGACATGCTGTTTCTTCCAAATTCATCTGCAAAATAAAAAAAATAAAGCTCTGTTTTAAAGATACAACAGAACAAATGATTCTCTCAAGAGACTTCTATGATTTTCAAAATAAAATGACATGACTAAACAATATTTTTCTTACCTGTTGTATAAACAGTTAAATTTGGTTATTTTATCTATAAATTAACTCATAAAAAAAATATATATCTATCATATATATATATATTTTTTTTATATATATATATATATATATAATCACTTCAAATGTTATTTTTAGTGGATA
>CAHIKZ030002652.1:0-62500 GCA_903632075.3 Acanthosepion pharaonis
CAATAGACGGATGTTAATGTGATAACAGGCGAATTCATTAATTATGAAGAGGTATCTACAAAGGTGATGTTTATATTGAATGCAAACAACGGCAATTGAAGTCAGCTGAACAAGTCTGCATTACAAATCTAGAGACCTCATCTTCAAAAATATTTACTCTTTATAATTTTGTAAAGACGTTATCTAAAGGTTTATCTTTCATTATCCATTTTATTAATAAATAAAAATAATACGTTTTTAAGGCCAACTGGTAATCGTACAATTAGTCTTTGAATGTATGATATTTGAATCATTTGAATTTTGTATTTTTTTTTTCGCGCTGGTAATATTGTTGGATAACATCTCTTAGAACATGGTAGTTTTGACTGATACACGAATAAAGGGCGGGTATGTTAGCGGAAGTACTTGATTTATAAAAAGGTTTAAATAAGTAAACACTTTAAAGTTTAAAAAATGTTCATTTGAGTAACACGTTCAGAGACAATTGCTGTTTAGTAGAATAAGAGTTCAGACAGGTTTTACTTTAGGAATTATAACATGTTCAGAAACGTTCGAGGTTGTTTAGCATTACTGATTGAAATATAAAAGATGTTAAAATGAATAACACGTCCAAAGATGTACGATTGTCAGTAGAATAACACGTTCAGGGTCGTTCGATATTTTGTGGAATAAAAAGTTCAGAGAAGTTTGATTTTTAGGTGAATAATAAAGTTCGCAGTTGTTCGATGTTGTGTACCCTAACAGGTTACAAGATGTAAGGTGTTAAATAGAAACAAACGTTCAGGGAAATATGATTTTCTTGGGGATAACACGTTCAGGTTCATTCGGTTCTCTGCAGAATAACATGCAATGGTATCTGGATACATATCCTACAACCAAGATAATCAAAGCTTGGCGGCTAATCTTACCTGTAACCTCACTCTAACAGGTCATTGGTGGTGGTGTTGTTGTTTTGTGTGGAGGGTGATCGAAATGGTTGTTAATATCCAATGCCTTAAAACTACATTATTTACATTATTCGGACTGTTATCATCATCTTTTTCGCCATATGTATCACAACGTTTCGGTAAATAATGTACATAATATCTCATCTCGGAGATATAGACAGGCCTTAAAACTAGACTAGTATAATTTTCTCATCGCCAATCGGGCTAAAATTTTTTACCAATCGCGATGAACGAGTGCCTTGGGCAGTTATTGTAACTTACACAAAGAACAAACGTCAAGTGGTACTCGTACGTACGGTTCATTGCTGCATAAATGGTTGGTTTCTTCTACCGCTCCAGCAAGTACCCAAATCCTCATGGTACCTTTACATAAGCTAGATCAGTGGAAATGGAGTACTGTTCCCGTATAAAACAGGAGTTGCTCACTGTTCACATTTCTCTCTCAACAAAGTCCAAAAGCAACGCCGCATCCTTCTATGTGACAAATTATTTTCCAACCTGCAACCAATTTCACTGCTCTATCTCTAATTCCTTGAGAAGTGCTGTGATGAACTACACTCTTTAGTTCCACAAGTTCTAATATTCAGGGCAAAGGCACGCCAAACCAAACACATTGTAGCGAATCACAGCCATTCCATTCTTATTCCTTTGCAGATATGTTCCACTGGAGAATCTTCTTCCCACCGACTCCCAAGTGGATACTTCCCCGATCACTAATATCTTAACCGTTATCTTCCACATTATCTGTGCCTCTGAATCCCTAACCCTTTACACTGAGTGTCTCTCGAGCCTTGTTCATGGTGAACATTATCTGCAGATGCAGATCTTCAGCAGCGGTAGGATATTCATTAATATATAACTTTAAAAATATACGAAATTCTGTAGAATAATATATTTAGGCCTGTAGCATATTAAGAGCAAATGGCACGTGCAGACAGTTGGAGAAAATACACCTTCAAAGATATTCAATATTCCGTGAATGGTATCACTTGGGACAACGTTGTAAATGTCGACAGAATATCAAAGAGAACGCAATTAACATATGCAAAGGATATATTCTAAAATATACGGAATAAATAAGAAAAATCAAATGATACGTTTGAAGTGTTTAAGCCAAAGTACGATTATCGACAGTATTAAAATCATCTCCAAAATATTGATGGGTGGCATCAATGCAAAAGAAAAGTTAGAGAAAGCTGTGCATATATTCTTTCATAAGAAGGTAGAACGAAATATTTGAAGGAATATGTACTTTAGACGAGTATTATAAAATAACAATTATGGTTACATTTTCTGAAAATAGATTTGGAAAAGACTAAGTAAAAAATAAAGAAACGAATTTGATTTCCTAATCTTTTATCTACCAATAATAGTAATTATTTACCTGTCATAATATCGTTAATATAGAAAGCAATCAAAGCAAGATAAAAATGTTGTTAACATTCAGGGAAACAACGTGAGAATCAATAATCTATTAAAAATATAAAAGTAAATAGCTGAGTCTCAGATGTAAATTAAGAAATTAATGGCTAATTCTCAGATTTTAAGTTTAGCGAAATTAGAATTTTTAAGTAACGATTTGACATCTTTATTTAATTATTCAGACATTAAATTTGAGGAAGCAGGTCGATGTAGGCAAATCGGCAATGTTTAACAATAACAAAAAAGCGAAGGAAAAATTAATTCCATGCTTATTTCTATAAACAGTAATTTATATAATTTTTTTTGTAAAAATCAACGTGTATTATCATTCAAGATATGAGGGAAAAACATATTATTTTACAACGCCCCAAACAGCGTATCTCCCTTCAGCCGATTTTATTATAACTCTGGCGCAGTTCACAACTGATTGTTGTCATGGCATCTGTGACGTTTCTACACTTTGGTGATACAAACTACATGAATAGTCAGAATGTCATTTCCAGTATATATATATATATATATATATATATATATATATATATATATATATATATATATATATATATATACACTATTAGTAGTAATCTTATAAGTATAAGAAATTATACTCGTTCGGAAAACCTTTCAGTGTTTTGATTTGCAAATAATCAAGCCAATACCAAAGGGGAAAAAAGGTAAAAAAAATGAAGGAACCAAGAACATGTACGTTAGGCGAAAATAATCGTCTAGCATGCAAGTCCAAAGCCGAAAGAAAAAAAACGATACGAATAGGCAAAATCACTAAATAAATTGCTCGATAAAGTAAGTAGAGCAGACATAGTTAATCCTACGGAGCCAGACAAACATACCAAGTTTTCCCATGACGATCTGCTTAGGTGAAACTGTTCTGAATTCCGGGATGAAATCCGCTACCAATAAATAACAAACGCCAAGAAGGAATATAGGAAAATAATGTATTAACGTAATAATACAAACTGGTAATGTAGGTTAGTAGTTCCAGGAATACGGGTTAGTAGCAAAATATATATACAGTCTTTGGTATTGACGTATCGCTGTTTGGCTTCTTACTAAGTCTACGTGCCCGCTTCACTATATATCCGTGTGAAAATAATCCAAGTGAATCCTGATAATATAAAATTTTAAAACTGCTCCGGAACTGATTAAAACTGTTGTTTTTTGTAATCTCCAAACAGCATACCGGTGACAATCTTGCAAGGTTATCCTCGCGGGGAGAAATAGCTATACATATGGGATATGAAAAAAAAATATATATATATATATATATATATATATATATATATATATATATATATATATATATATGTGTGTGTGTGTGTGTGTGTGTGTGTGGTGCAGTTCAAATACCACGATGAATCATTCATACAAAAAAATAGAGAACAGTAAAGTTAATGATGATAAAATGGCGAAATCCCTTCGCAAACAAATGTTTCAAAATGCATTAGCCTACAAATAAATGTTATGATTCTAGTTTTTTTTAAAATTAAAAGCTGTATAAGGTCTTTCTTTTATACGCAACTTCATGCCACATTGACTGATAAACTCTTACAACAACAAAAATAATCTCAAATCGCACTCTTAAATTTAAAAAAAATTCAACCTTAGCGTACAGTTGAAAGTATTTAATTCAAGAGGTAACTTCACACACGTCCTCTGCTAAACGTTTGCCATGAAAACCGAAAAATGTACTTTGTTTTCATTACTTTGATATAACACGGAGAATGGTGGATTTTCCAAACCTTGCGAGCCCTGTTAAGAGATATACAGGTGCACGCTCGGTTGTGATGTCAGTGACCAAAATTCTATTTATATATGCTCAATCTTTTACCCAGAAATAGTGCATACATTAAAACATTATTTAATATATATATATATATATATATATATATATATATATATATATATATATATATATATATATATCAGATGGCACATAGGTCGAAACTGATGATAGATAGGCTCTTTCATGCTTGAAAGCAATCTTCAGGCCATGTGTACTGCGTTTTGAATCGATTATTTATATATGCTTTCCAATAGTGCATGATGTGAAAAAAGCCTACTGTATTATACTAATGGTTTTTGGGTCAAAAAAAAATTTTACGTTTCAAACTATTCTGAAATTCATATATAGATTATAATTTTGGTGTAACTTTAGCAGAATTGCATCAGCACCAAATCAAGAATCCATAAACACCATTTGGAGGAAGATATCACCTTCGAAGACTAACGAAAATTAGTGAACAAAGGATCACAATACATCTGGTCATGAAGACATGAAAATAAATTTTTACTCAATTACTAAAATTTCAAAAGTATAAAAGAATACTAGTAAAATACCACTTATGGAAAACGACAATGTATGCATTATATCTAACGCAGTTAAAATAATATATATTTTTAATCGATATCAAAGCAGTACTGACAGTAAGACGTGAAGGGTTACATGGTGTGGAAGAATTAAGAACAGAAAAATTACTAATGACTAGAAAGAGAAAAGAGCAATCAGGATGATAGTAAATAGCCATTGACGTGGCATTCAAATTTTTGCAGAGGGCTGGAAAGCATGTAGTCAGAAGGGAGATCTATACGTGAGAAGTGTGAGAAAAGAAAGTTTTAGCATAAAATTTAAGGCTACATCTAGCCAGGTCAACTGGAAATTGATGTGATTTTGCTGTCAGTCTGGTACAGCGCTTAAATTCAAAGAGTCTATGTACCATAGCGAAGAAGGCATCCGCAGAATTACCATGAAAGTTTTGCTTAAAAGAAAAGACACAGGGAGGCGAGCTTGCGGAGGGGGTAAGTGACAGAAGCTGATTCGCCGGATCAGGACCAATAATATTACTGATTCTTCTTTGAATTCTTCCAAGGAGAATGCGTACTCCAAGAACATACTTAATGTAACATACTTGATTGCACACATAAAGATTGAATATGCTAAAATTGACGTTGTTGTGGTGCTATTGTGTCGAGTTTATGTTGAACATGTTATTTGTTAATAATCCAATTCAATAATATTTTGGAAATTTTTGCCTATGTGTCCAAACTTTAGGGAGACCCTACATAACATTGATATTAATCATTGAACAATATTCACAATTTGAATATATGTCTTTGAATGGTTATCGTGGATATCCTTAAATGATGACTTTTTTTTCAATGATAGAAGGAAATTACTGGAAAGTAATTGAAACTCTTCCTGAAGCGAGCTGAATGTGTAATGCTCTTCATGCCAATGACACTTCCACCGAGTTTCACTACGACATATGACTTCACTGTATTTGAGGTGTTCCTCTCGAATTTTAAACTGGGGTCATCAGGAGAGAATGTGCACCGTTTCGGGGCCTTCCTCTCAACGGTTTCAGTTGCACATGTGAGGCCACACTATAACGATATACAAGTGTTGTAGATAAACTAGTTCAAATATGTAACGGCGAAATTAAATTTATGAAAATTCCGAAAAACTGCAAACCTCGCGTTCTGAGAATGCAACGTGAAACTCACTACGCATTCACGATCAGTCATGTCATGCCGTCATGTTCGCTGAAACACTCCACGGAGTATTTCGTTTTTTCCATATCCACATAGAACTATTTTTTGTTACTTCTATTAGGCGTTTTATACTCTTGGCCCTATTACTCCCTTTGATTCCAATTGATTTCCAATGATAGTCGTTAATTAGTTATTAACACGTGAATAACCAATTAAAATCTGTAGGCTTCTTAAAATTACTATTTACTATGCTTTATACTGTTAAATAAATTTGTGGAATATTTGCCCAAAAGTCAGGGTGGATGCACACGCCAACTACATTGGTATGGAAGCGGTGAAAAGAATCATGTTCTTGTATGTGCCATGAACCTTCAGAATGTTAGCGATCATGAATCTCCACAATTTCGTAACCTTTCGTCTTTTTGTCATCTTTTCTGAAACTTCTTCCGCCATTCATTTAAACAAATTTGCTTGATATTTTAGGCGTTTTTTTGTCCTCCTTGTCATCAATCTGTTTAGTGAGAATCATATTTTTCTAGCCATTTTCTCTCATTATGTAACCTAGAAAGTTAATCCGTCTATTATTGATGTTAAGTCGAAGGCGTTTTGTTTCGGTTTTCTCTGAAAATTCGTTGTTGTATATATTTTCGGCTCATGTTATCTTCAACATCCTTCTGTAGAAACACATTTCTCTTGTTTCAAGTCTCTTCTTCCTCTGTGAAAATATTCTCCGATATTCCCGGCCGTATAAGAAGACTCATATAAAATAAAATTTCAATAAACTTGTCTTTGTTTTGTTTTGGTTTGGTTTGTTTTGATTTACGGCATATCAACCGCAATGCGTAATTTAATGCCGTCAAAATTTTTATTGCTGATAATACTTTGTTCTGTCAAAACTCTATTTCTGCTAATATTTTTTTTTCATTCAAAAGTGGATTGCTGCCAATAATTCTTTCAAAATCAGTATTGCTGGTAATATTTTTATCCAAAAATGTATTGCTGGTAATATTTATTTATCAAAAAATGTATTGTTGGTAATATTTTTTTTCAAAAATATATTGTTGGTAATATTTTTTTCCAAAAATATTATTGGTAATATATTTTTTTCCAAAAATGTATTGTTGGTAATATTACTAAAAAAAATGTATTGCGGGTAATAGTTTTTTCTTCAAAAATGTATTGCTGACAATAGTCTTTTACAAAGTATTTCTTCTATTAAAACCTATTTTTACACTTTCATAATGTTTTTGCCACAGTTTTGAAGTTGACTATTTGCCCATAGCTGGGACACTACTACTACCCCGGTTCAGGGTGGACCTGGAAACAACAGAAATTAAGAGGTTGTTCCACGCTCCTCAAAACCTCCTGATCAGAGGCCTTGTGCTGGACATAGTTTACCGTCTTACCCAGGACACGGATGTAGTTTATCTATATACCCAGGACGCAGACTTGTCTGTGTTTCTAACTAAATGTTTCTGCTTCTTAATATTTTGCATTCCCTGTTCTACGTCGCCATGGAATCATAGTTAAAAAAAATAATTATAACATATATATATATATATATATATATATATATATATATATATATGATCAAATTTAATTGTCATAGTTGAATTAGACCAGGAAACCGTAGTATTAAATAGCAGTGCTAAATACACTTTTAGAACCTTTAATTATAAAAAGAAATAGGAGATCAGCTGAGTCCGCTACTTTGGTTTCAAATGTTTGATATATTCAAGCGTTTTTTCACCGAAATCGCCTGAGGATAACAAATTGAAACCAAGAATGCGACATCACATGATCTCTATATATATATATATATATATATATATATATATATATATATATATATATATATATATTTAACAAAAGTTATGAAAAACTTGGTAAACTGAATTGGTAAATCCAAGGAGGATGAAATCCTGAGAGCTCAATGTGAAGAACAGAGCTAATATTTAATGAAAAACAGACCACTTTAAGGTACCATTACAATAATTTATTTCACCAAAATCCTTTTTAAAGGATTTGGGATCATCAGGTAACACTTCCAACAATGAAATGCAATTTATAATTTATAATTTAATTATATATATATATATATATATATATATATATATATATATATATATATATATATATATATGGTGTTGGGCCAAAGTTGGGACCACAGAAGTAAAACACGGAACACGGATCAGATGTAAGACAGATATATTAACAACAGGTTACAGAGATAGTGGAAGCGGAGCTTACAATATCACTCTCGTGTGACTCTGTGTGACTCCTTTAGAGTGCTATGTCGCCTACTTAATATAGGCCTGGAAGAGTCTAGTGTGGAGGTAGTTTCCGGTCTCAATAATAATATATATATATATATATATATATATATATATATATATATATATATATATGATTAACATAGGTTATAACTCGTCACCTAAAGAATCTTGCGGACTTATTGCACATGCACTGTTTTAAGCTCCTGACTATATAAGGATAAATTTGTTTGCAGTGTTTATTTGCTGGCAGACCAGACTGATTGATACACATCGTTAAAACATAAACTATAATATGCTTTTTAACCCATAGCTGGTGGAAGTTTCATCTTTGACATTTTTCACGTTCATTAATGTGAGGTGAACGAAGCAGAATCGACAGACATTTGATCTCGGTTCTACTTTTTCACACATTGAGCCGATAACCGTTATCCTGTCCGAACATCCATAACACGTGCCATGTAGTAATAACATCTCGTTTTTTTTATATGAGTTCTTATTTATGCATGCATTGTGTTTTGTTTTCTCTGCCTAGACAGATAAATGAATAAAGCAATGCATTTTATAAGGAAAGTCACCAAAGAAGAGATGCTGTTTCGTTAGCGACAAACGAGCAAAAAAATGGATGCAACCAGGAAAAGAATAGAGAAATGAGAACACTATTTTCTTACAAAGAAGAAATAAACATAAATATAAAAAAAAATTACAAAATAAATTGAAAGACGAAGAAAATATCAGAAACTGCCTAGTAAATATCTAAAGTTCACAAGAGAAATTTAAAAAGAAAGAAAATACTTTTTGCCAAATAAAGAAAACTAGAGACGTATGCTTTGTAAAAGACAGTGTACGAACACTTTCCACATGAGAAAATGAATCAAACCTGTTTCAGATAAAAGAAAGAGATATCAGATTTTAAATGAAAGAAACAAAGAGATCGAAGCGAGAGGAATGATGTAATGAAAGCAGAAATAATTCACATTAGTAGATTTAGGAAAAGAACAAACCAGAAGAAAGAAATCAAATCATCATCGAACTCTGAAGGAAGACAACCTCACAGATCTTTGAAGTCTTAATGCAACATTGTTGGGCGGAATCGCTTCTGAGATAATGGAACTTTAAGTAATTCTATTTTTGTCTCCGCCATAATGCATCATCTCTTCTTTCCTTTACTGTTACTGTGTTCAACTATTCGTCTTTTACTCATTCTTTTTACTCAATGTCGGAATATGATTGAGATTTGGCTTCCCGACTTTCTGTAGTTGTCGCAAATCTTCACAGCCGTACGTATAGGGAAATAAATTAAATCTCTTCTTTCGGCAGAATTCAATACCTTCATATGAGATATCGCACGTTAAATTGATAATCTTTTACAGCTTACCAACCCTTATTACAAGTTATTTAAAGCCAGAAAATATTTTTTATGTTGTAAGTGCTTTTCGAAAATAATACTATTTACTTTTAAAAATACTACTAATTAGCCCATGACTTTGGGCTAAAGAGGAATCATAATTTTCTGTTGGTATTTTCTCATAAGGGAATATAAGAAACCCGATTAGAATTGGTATGTGGGTCTAAGATTTCCGAATTTCAAGCTGGTTTGTCAAAAGGCTAGCAGACTAATTCAACACTGCTTTTTAACCCATAGCTAGAAGAAGATTGATTCATACCGTTTTTCATTTTCATTAGCGCGAATACACTACGGCACACCCAAATTTACATAATCTGGTTGTCCACAGTAGTCACCAAGCTAGGTTCTGATCAGGCACCACGTTGCTTAATGTCGGTGATCTTGCGAAAATAGGTATTTCAACCTGATATGGCCATAAAATCGAAATAACGTATGATTAGAAACGCTTGGAATTACTCACTGGTTGCATTCTGTCCACTTTTCTTAATTAATTATTCGGCTTCTTTAAATATAACTTTCCTTCAAAAATCCTGCAATTTTAATCTAAAAAAGATTCTTCTAAAAATAAATCTGACTTCCTTTAATTCTCAGCTTTGATGCACGCCAGGAAAAAATCTTGCTGAATTTTTTTGAGGCTAGCGATCAAAAATAAAACTAAAATAACGATGACTTCAATTTTTTTTTTACTATCTCTTTTTAAGATAATGAATAGTTTCTCCTAGTTTCGAAGCATCTTGCAATTACGTTTCAATGTAATGCAAGAAAGAACGCTATTAGAACGTGTACAAGAGTTAGAATTGTGAAAGATGCTACTAATATGAAAGATAACACATATAAAAAGAAAATATGCAGGCTGAAATTTCAAAAGAAAGTTTGTCATGTAAAAATGTTAACTTTCAAAAAATATTGTTTCAAACGTGGCATATATTTTATATAAAATAGACTGATATGTAGATATATAATAGACTGTTCCAGACGTAGTATATATATATATATATATATAATAGGTTGTTTCATACGTGATATATGTGTTATATATAATATACTGAGTTGTAGATATATAAATCTGTTTTGTAAGTGGAATGTATCTTATATATAATATACTGATATGTAGATATAAAATAGAGTGTTTTTGATGCTTATGTATTCCATGTATAACTAGCCGAGCTACTTGGCGTTGCCCCGGTGTACATGGCCGTAACACTCTGTATAACCGCAGCCCCTTGTTGAGAAATGTTTGCCTGAGTCCCCGGTTACACGCACCATCCGTTGGTATACTTAATTACTCACCACTTCATCTTTTTTAAGCTGTGTCGTTCTCAAGTCTTTGATTGTTTGTAATAAAGGAATTCCATCGATAAAACTTCTTGTGTGGTCAATATCGGGGTTAAATTGTTTCAATGTTTTAGATAATCAGTAACTTTCTATGACCGTAATAAATTCCAGATCTTATGGCATTGTTCCCCAATGTAATAATACAACAAAACATGGATTAATCGACATAGCTTTATTCAACTGCAAGTGCAAACGCATGAAATTCGCTCCTTCTTCGCACGTTTACTGTAAACCTGAGGTAAATAATAATTTTTTCGGGAATTTTTTCATTTACCGCCGCAATAATCCTTCTCAATCAATATTTGCATAAAAGGTTGCTCGAATCCCGATTTAGGATGGAATCATATGAAGAAACTGTTGGCTAAACAGGAAAAACGGATTTGGGACCTATTTTATCGCAGACGTCGTCCACTTAAATAATCTAAACCAAATATTCCCGCAAGAAAATGTGTGTTTCATAAGTAATTTAGTAATTTTGGAAAGTATCGGATGAAAAAACCGCTGAGTTGTCTGCAAATCTGTTTTTTTTTAACAGATTTTAGTTGGTTTTCGTTCTACACAGATAAGTGAGTAAGGCGAAAACTTATTTCTTCTATGACTGTAAAGTTTCTGTGACATGTTTGAAGAAAATATAAATCGTACGAAAAACCAAATTTTTTGCAACTTTTTGTATGAAACCAATGTTTCAGGAAATCACCAAGCACTCTCCTTCAAACTCATAAGATAACATGTTTTGCGTTAAGTGCAAAATACAGCAGCTCATCCGGTAAAACATTTGTTGGCGTGTAACTTGATTTTTGCAAAATAGTCGTACCCACGTTCAGTTTTATCGATATTTCTACCAAATACGGAAGGGCGCTTGCTACTGAAATGCTTGTCTTAACCTAAATTAGTACATTTGCAACATGCGTATGCAATTTCTTCCAAATTGTTCGAGAAATGTGTATGTCAATAAATAAAATACACATATAGACAGACACACAGACCGACATACATCTGTTTTGTAGATATAGATAGACTAGTTCTATTCATAAAATATTTGACCATAACATTTATCGAACACTCATTGTAAACAAGCTGGTTGGCTACTATACGTGATTGCTAATATGTTTGATATATACTAGCGTTGTTACTGATTTCTATTTTGTAAATGCAGGGACGTATATTTTGCCATCAATTGATAACTAAGAAATGTAAGTAGTTATTGAACGTTAGAGAAAGAAATATGTCAATTTGGAAATGGTTTCACATAGATCTAAGAATAATACAAAAAACAGTCCATAAATATCACAATAAATACATTTGAAAAATAAAGCCGTATTCATTTATAAATGTTATTAAATGAATTTATTCATGTTAAAAAAAAAAACACTTAATTCCTTGTAATTTTGGTTAGCAGAAGATGTGTATAGTTAAGCGCAGTGATTTTTGAAACAGTTAAGTATTGTAGGTCAGTTTTAAAATCACTGGTAAATTTCAACTACCATCATTGTTTCTTGATTGTTTACCGGGAAAATTTCTGTCGTGAAATGTGTAATATATAGATGCAGTATATTAAATATATTTTTGAAAGAGTCAAACATGAAATATCTCAGAGCAGAGAAAATGTTCCTTGCCACAAAGATAGAGAAAGAGGAAATATGTATATAATTAATTTCCTCGTAAATTATATGCCAATTGTCTCTTTTTAAAAAATACACCTTTTCATTTATGTAAACAAGTGTTTCATTACGAGACAGTATAGATCATTGGTATTTTTTTTTACATAAGGTACATACTGTACAAAGATGAAGGGCCACTCGGTTTAGAGGGTTGAGTTAAAGGGTAGTCTCTTACACAGGATATTGGTTCGCGGGGAGAAGCTATTTGAGTGGAAATTACTTCTTACCGATGGAATACGACGGCTGGTTTTCTACTATATAAGTGGCGTGGCGGGTCCTAGCCGTGAGGGTTAGACCTAGCAGAACTACGGAATGTAGTTTATCACGGCGGTTTCTATAAAATTAGTGATAGAGAATTATGAGAGAGAGGCTGGTGTGTGTAAAATAATTCTTCTCGAAAAAAGACTCAGAATCTCTTTTGAACACAATCAAACTGGAAAGTGAGAACTGGGCGAGTTCCACCCAAATAAGGCAACGGAAGTCGTTCTTCGAATTTCGTCTTGATTTGGATCTCATAGATGCAGAAATTGTCTTTGTTGGAATGGATTTGAAATAGACACGCGCAAAATCGCGCGATTACATAGGCTCACACGCGCAAAATCGCGCGCTTACACATGCTTCCACGTATGTATATATATATATATATATATATATATATATATATAACTATATATACATATAACTATATAATATATATATATATATATATATATATATATATATATATATATATATATATATATATATTATGTTTTCTAGCGATGGATGTCGCCAATAATCGCATTATTAATTCTGATTGATTCTATGTGTGATCATTTCTTTGTATGTAAATTATATGCTGCCTAATGTTTATGTTTATAAAAAACTATCGATCCGCAGTACAGAAAAAAATTCCTATAAAAAAATACTACTAAGACATTACACTATATTATTAAACTATATACTTAGTTCATGACATAAAAACTGAATACACTTGTACAAATAGAATACGTGGATTTAACACATCAGAAGAAATATTTAAACAAAATTCTCACTTAAAATTTTGAAAAACTTAGCGTTGCGTCTTTGCACGTTCCGAGACCTTACACAACCGTTAATTATAGCAGATATTAAAAAAACATCTTTCGGTCGACATACAAGTATATCGTCTCCAAGTTTTTGATTTTATAAGGAAAAAGCACATGCCTGATGATGAATAGAGGACTATTTGTAAGTACTAGCATTTTAACATCAAATAAACTGAAAACTACAGACAACAAGTTTATCGACGAGGATCAACACGCAGTATGGATGAACAGTATTTTAATGCATATATTATGTTTTCTAGCGTTGGATGTCGCCAATAATCGCATTAATACTTCTGATTGATTCTATGTGTGATTATTTCTTTGTATATATATATATATATATATATATATATATATATATATATATATATATATATATATATATATAATGAAAGCCACGTATACTTTCTTAATATGTATATATATGAAAAAAAAGGTTTCAAATTAAAAAATAATAATTATTTTTTTAATTTAAAATTTTATATATATATATATATATATATATATATATATATATTGTCCAAAAAGAAGGGCCAAGCACTATATCTCTAAACCGTCTCCATAGCATGCCGTTTAAATATGTGCGCCTGTGGTCTTCACCTGGATAAAAGACGGCATCGATTCTTTCCTTGTAGCAAGTAAATACCAAGTTAAACTGCGTACATCTCTTTGGTTTTTACCTGCTTTATCAGCCGATATAGTCCGCAGGAATCACTTCTTCCATTTGTACGAGAGAGACATGTCTGATAGTAACGGACGTCTCCTTGTCTCTGCTCGTAACAAACGCATGCACGGACTCAATGAAACAAAGTTTTTTGATAGAACGAAACATCGTATAGCATCCCGCAAATTTGTTTTCTACCGATTATTGGCGGCTTTGCAATTGTTTGCCGAACAAGGGCAAAACATCAATCCCTTCTATATTTAATCAATCGGATGTCCTTATATCTACAGCAGATGGCAAAATTCTTTGGTCGAAAATTTTCATACTGCTTAACTATTAATTCATCTTGTGATCCCACACCAGACTTCCCCCCGCCACCATAGAACTGAATCTCTGATGAGTGATATCCTTATAACACCGTCGTTGGTAATTCACATCAAAAATATTAGACTCACATAAGGCAAGCTTGGGGCGACATGGGTAACCAGCCATAGTCCCAAAAAGAAATGTGTCTCTGAGATCGACCCTGTTCTCTTCCAATCTATACAATTATTGTTTCCTTCTCATTTCCTGCATATCCAAATATATATATATATATATATATATATATATATATATATATATATATCATATATCTGTAATTAAAAATAAAAATTTAATATATAAAACAAAATAGAAGCCAATATTAAAACAATAATAATAAAAAATTCAGTTGCAATAAAGGTATATGGGGATGCATATATGTTTTTTTTCCACCTATTCTAAAGCTTCCATTCTCTTGTTTTAATTTTGAAAAACAAAAAATTTGATTAGAAAAATGGAAATTTCCATATATGTTGTTGTTGAGTTTTCTTTTTATTATTATTTAATAAAATCTTTAATATGTCATGTAATATTAAATTTTACACTTTTTATTTCTGATAAAATTAAATTTTGTACCTACAAAAATATCTTTAAATATATATATATATATATATATATATATATATATATATATATATATATATCGATCATCAGACAAACTGATTAATTTTTTTTAAAATTTTGGGTTTATGTACATTGCGTGTATTGGTGTTATTATGGGAGTGGGTGGGGAACGTCGTCGTGCTGTCAGTCATGCTAACGCAAACATATATGCATGTCCATACACCCGTTGAGGTACACAGACACACATACACACTTGTTCGTCTGCCGGGGCTCGTACAGATATAAACATATGAGGAAAGTATGGGATTTGACATATGTATGTATATGTGTGCTGTTGTCTATATACATACGCATTTGTATGTTGAATTTCAAAGATAGGAAGTGTAGCGAAAATTTCTCGTGAATCTCTCGTGAATGCATACATGTCAGCAATCAGAGCATTTTTCTATTATTCGCTGAAAATTGCTATTATTTTTAATTTTTTAAACAACAACATAATATACTACATCGGTGCCACTGAGAGTCCATTTAAGAAGAGGAAAAACAATCACCAAAAGGAAATACTCGAACAGCACTACACTATCCACATACATATGGCAGCAAAAAGACAGAAATAATAAGCTGGAAAATATTGAAAAAAAAAAAAACCTTCTAACAGCAATATTATAAAAAAAATGCCTACTTTGCCTACACGAAAAAGTAGCAATAATACCCCACACCCCGTAAAAGAATTTACTAATCAAAAGATCTGAGATAATCTCCAAATGTAGGCATGAGAATAAGTACCTATTATCCGAATTTATACCAAACGGATAAAAAAAGACCCCCCCAAAAAAAACAACAATCACTCTTTACTTAAAGCTACCATCACAATAATTACATTTATTGTTATTATCATTGCATCACCATTAGTAATCACTTCTACTACTTTACAATAGCTATTAGTTACTAATATCATCATTACTACCATCAACAAACACCATTACTACCACATCACATCTACTACTAACATATAAATCCACTATAATTATTAACGTAAATTACCCCCCCACCCCAGCATATTTAATACTACCAAATGAAAACCAATAAGATCAGAGATAATTTCTAAATGTAGGCATGAGAATGAATATCTAATATCAGGATTGATACCAAAATAAATAAGTAAATAAATGAAATAAAATAAAATAAAACACCAACAGTCACTTTTTAGTTCAAGCTATCACCACAATGATTACATTTATTGTTTTTTATTATTCTCACACCGCCATTACTAATCACATCTACCAATTTACAATAACTATTAGCTACTTACAATATCATTGCCACCAATTTCCCTACAACATTACTATCACATCACATCTACTATTATCATATAAACACGCTATAACTATTAACATAAATTAACGCCTCCTCCAAGCATATTTAATACTCCCATAAAAATAACTAATGAGGATTACAAATTGCAATGTCTACCAGTTACATATACACAGTAAAAAAACCCAAAAAAACAGGCAAATAACCAGCTTCAAAATAATAACAAATAAACTTTAAAAAAGTAAAAATAATAGCAATTTTTACCTATCATATAAATTTACACAGACCCCACCACACGTATATACGTGCATGAGAGGAAATATTATTCAGCGAAAAAATAGAAAAATGCTCTGATTTTTGACATGTATACATTCACGAGTCATTCACGAGAAATATTCGCTACACTTCCGATCTTCGAAATTCAACATAAAAATCCGTATGTATATAGACAGCACCCATATACATACATATCTCAAATCCCATACTGTCCACATATGTTTATATCTGTATGAGTCCGGGCGGAAGAGCGAGTGTGCATGTGTGTCTGCGTACTTTATCGGGTGTACGGACATGCATCTATGTTTCCGTTAGCATGAATGACATCACGACGACGATTCACTCCCACTCCCATAATAACACAAATACACGCAATCTATATAAACCTCAAATTTAAAAAAAAAATATTCAGTTTGTCTGACGATTGCAAAAGCGTGAAACCAAAGGTCACAAACTCACATCAATCCAACCAATTATATTAGCGCTATCTCTGATATTGAGCGCTTTTTAATAAGTACCGTGCATATAATATATAAATAATCATATATATATATATATATATATATATATATATATATATATATATATATATATATATATATATATATATATATATATAAAGATAGACTATATGGGTGTCTATGTTAATAGGATATAGAATCCAGACAATATCTGATAAATTTGACAAAATGGAAATGTATTTTATGTATTTGATCAATTATTATTGTTATTATTATTATTATTATTATTATTATTATTATTATTATTATTATTATCTCTTTAAATGTTATTATCATTTTATCACTAAATATCTTTGTATTTTTATCAATTTATGAAACAAAATAAGAGATACACTAACTAACCTAGAACTTAAATATAAGTTTGAGCTTGAATTCAAATTCAAGATAAGATTATAGTTCAATTAAATATTTATCTAGTTATAATTTTCCATACATCAACTTATCTCGCAAAACCCACAAATATTAACAGAACTGTGTAAATTCAAATTATGCGTATTGAGTAACACACACACACACACACACACACACACATATATATATATATATATATATATATATATATATATATATATAAATATGGAATAAAATGACAATTGTAAAATAAGCCGTTTCGGCATTCGCTTTTATCAACGCAAGCTATGAAAGCGAAATATTTTGTAGTTACATCAAATCCATTTTTTTTCTCTCTGTCGACAATATAGTTAAATTTCACAGAAAGATTTTGAATATAAGACGCGTTTCGTCTTCACACTTTACAAAGGCAATCAATGAAAGCGAAATGTTTTGTAGACAAAGATTTATTACTGATACAGTAATTGTGGGACAAGGCTAATGTTCAGAAATTTGCCCTAGCGACACCATTTCATCATTGGTTGGACAGAACATTCACAGACGCACACGATCCTGCGCGCACACGCACATAACACACACGCGCACGCACATACACAATACACACACGCTAAAGCACACATGCACACAAACACACACACACACACGCGCACATACACACACACATATATATATGTGTGTGTGTGTGTATAAATAAAATGGTGACAAAATTGTACTTTAAATTTTTGTTACATATGTGTGCTAAATTGATCAATATTTCGGTTAGAGCGTATGTAAATATAAATGTGAACATTGCGGACAACATCCTGCGGCGACATATAGAAACAAACTGTGATAGGTAGATAGATAGATAGATAGATAGATAGATAGATAGATAGATATTTGTTCCACAATATATGTATATGGCGACATCAAATGGAACTTTGAATATCTATTTAGCTCTGCTGCTGCGAATAATAAACCTCGGGCCAAAAAATGTCCACTCGATTATTCACGATTTCTTATAACCTTCCTTGTCATTCAATATGCATTTGTAAAGTGAAGGGCTGCCAATATGTATGAATAGAAAAGCTATAGTCTCCATGAATATAACCCATAACTTGCCGCTTCTTAAGATTAAAATTGCTCGGCATATTTAAATTTTATTTAAATTCCACCAAAATCAATAGGAAGGGAAATGCAATATAAAATGTGTAAGTATATCTGGAAGCTATATGACATTTGCTTACATGTTTTAATTCTATTCTAGTTTGGCACGAGGTAACAATTCGAAGAAAATATTTAATCACTACTTACTAATGCCGTGACACATTACGAAGAGGTGTCACTGTAATTATTATACTGGTAACACAGCCATCTTATTATTTCATTGTGTAAATTTCCATTGACTAAAACTTACTTAAATTAGTATATTTAAGATCGTCACATTAAAAAAATTTCAGATACGACTATTATTATTATTACATCATTCGGATTGTTATCATCATCTTTATTGCCATATTCACAACATTTCGGCCGTTGAACGCTACGGCCTTCTTCAGGTGACTGTAATTTCGAATCTAACCTTTTATTTCGTCCACCGAAGATGATTCTTGCAATTCGACGTGGTATGCTTCTTACCTTTAACTCAATTCTTTAAATCATGGTTCACCTATTTGTGTTTAGTCACTATATCTAACCAACGTCTTTATCCACTGGGTCATGTGTTCATTAGGGCATCTGTGTATGAATTTCTGGACCTGATAAACCTAATATCTTAGCAATCATTATTTAGCAGTGCTCATATTGCCATTTTTCTGTTGTTATTATTGAATTTTAAGCCAGAGTTTATATCGCAATTTTTATTGTTATTCATTGATTTTCTTTATCACTTCTTATTACTGGCTCCCATATTATATTCATGTCTATGCTTGGTCGGCTCAGGAGATTTTTATGGAATAGCATATGTGTAATTCCGAAAGTTTTCGTATTTTCCAGTGATGCTCTCTGTCTATTAAATCAACCTCATCCCACAGGGGGCGGTGATCACTCTTTCCATCCATGTGGTCAGCTATGATTGTTTTTAATTCTATTTCCTCTTGTGTTACCGCTTCATGATGTTATTGCAGTCTTGCCTTAAGGGGGCGGTCTGTTTCTTCATTGTATTTCCTACATCAGCTACAAAGGATGGCGTACACAGTTTTTCTCTATGACGGGTCTTACTCGCAAGGAGTGTATGCGGAGTTTTCAACCAGTTTTGGAGATTGTTCTGTTGTTCGAATTTGCAATAACCTGAAGAAGGCTTGAGCGTACAGAGGCCAAAACGTTGTGAATATGGTAATGAAGGTGAGGATAACAGTCCGAATAATGTAAATAATGTAAGTAATCATAATACCTAATGTCAGAGATATAGAGCGATATCGACTATTAACAATAGTCACATCCAAGCACAGATTGAGAATCCGTTATTCGAATTCTTGGGACCGGAAGTGCTTTGGCTTTCAAATATTTTCGAATTTTGTAATACAGGCTATTTCACTTGTATATACCATCTATAAAACTGGACAGCTTGGTAATAGAAGTAAATATAATAAGATATCAATTAACATTTCATAACACAACATATATCTATCTATATATATCTATATATTTATATATATATATATATATATATATATATATATATATATATATATATATATATATATATAATAGGTTTTAATTTGTGAAATTAAGATTTCTTGTCATTTTTCTTTTATTTTTTGAAAGTGTACAATAAAGATAATCACTACTCACCAAATATATAAAACATACTGGATTTTTGACATGAGAATAATCCATTTTCTGAGCACGAAACACCCGTTAAATAATCCATGAAGGTTTTGCTTTGAAAAGAAACTGGTGACCACAAGAACGGAAGAAGAGGTCATTTACAACGGTTTCACAACACCTCGGAAGCTTTCAGAAAATATCCATTTATGGCAAGTCGTATCAGCATTTGAAAAAAACTTTCGGTTCGGGTATTTGGGAATTACGCATAAAAAGATATTCAATCTGTACAGAATAATAAATCTTTAAAGAAATCACTGTAAGGAATTAATTAAAATCCCTGAAGCTATCTCTTTGAAAATGAGACAGTCCATAGATATAAAATATTTGTAAAAATAGGAAACAACATTTTAAAATGTATTTCAAAATTTCAATAACGAGTGTCTTAAAAATATATGCAAAAGTCAAACTTGAAAACATTGAAAGATATTTTCATAATCAATACGATTTCTCGTGGTTTTGTTTCCTTTAAGCCTTCATGATTTGTTGATTCAAATTGCGAAAACTTTGATCCGGAAATGACAATATTCACCACACCTGCTTGATGGAATCCTAGAAATTATTTGCATTTTAAAATTATTTCCCAACATTTAATATAGAATATGAACTCATGGACTTTCTAGGGCCTTCTAAATCTGAAATTTGACATGAACTGTACAAAATCTTATTGACTTGTTTCGGAAAATATGTATTTTTTTTTCATACAAATGATGAAAAGACAAATTTTTTTGTCTTAAAAATTATCACTTTAATCGGATTTATTTAAAAACTTACCGGGGAATGAAGAAAACAATATACTGAACAATGTGTAAGTATATAAACAATAATGGTTAGCGGATCCAAAATTGGGGAACTGTGTTCGAATTCGTTGCGTTCAATTTTCTAAGATTTTCCTGGGAATTGTAGGATCGCTAAGTTACGCTAATTGAGTCAGTACTCATTGAATTGATGTCGGTTTTAAATTAAGTTTTGCTTCTCCAAGAAAATCTGAAATACAAGACTTCAGTTTAATCTAATAATGTTTTCCGAAGACATTAACGAAGTGAACACGGCAGTGTCAAAATAAGAACTCAGAGTTTCTGTTCTCCTTACTGAGTCGATATCATTTAGGTTACACGAATATTATGCTTCTATGAAGTGTATCCCGTTAAGTCGTGGGTGATGATTGCGGTCCACAAGTTCCTTATCAATTTTAGCTCTTACTATGCTTTTACTTTTGATATGTGAACGAATCCCTGTTCTCAAGACCATTTAAATAAGATTGTTAGTTAATTTATACACTAATTTCCTCTATTCTTCTTTATTTGAATATCTCTTGTGAGTGTCATATTTCCTAGACTCATTTTCCTTATTATACAAATATTATAAGAAATAACTGCTGCTTTGTTAATTTTAGTATAAGTATCTTTTTTTCCTTTAAAACTTCCTTGTTAATCATACGTTTAATTGTTTGGATTCTCAGTATCATTCTGTAAAACCCAATTTCTGTTACCTAAAATGACATCTTCATTGTTCAACATTCAATGCGATATACAGAGGAGTGATATTACATAAAATGTCAGTACACGTTTCATTGTTTCTATAGAATATTTTTTTCTATTTCTTGATAATTTGCTTAGATTTTGGAAGGCATCTTTCGCTAATCCTTTGCGTCTCAGAGTTTCAGTGTCGCATTTTGCTGCGTACCCTATAACAACAATTCATAGATATTTCACGTATTGTGCTTTCTTTATTTCGGGACTTTCACTTCGTAGATGTCCTGAACAGTTCCTTTCGCTGACAATCATACATTCTCTCTTCGTTCAACTGATGTTTAATGCTTTTTCCAAACTTCCCTTTATTTACATTTGCAGGGGTTCCTCTAGTTCCCATTCTCTGGTTGCTATCAACATTTATCATTTGCATATATTGAATATGATGCTAGGATTTCTAATTATTTAAGGAATTTCTATTAATGAAGGTTGAATAAGTCTGGCGAGCAAAACCATTCTTGTCTTAAACTCCTTTATATTTCTGTATATTTACTAAATTATTTTTCTATCCGTATGCCGGCTGTTTGCTTTAAAGATATGTTAAGGATTATTCTATTATGTTTCAATTTAATCAAACGTTTCTAGCGTTTCAATATTTCTTTTATGTCGTACCTTACCAGAAGTTTTTGAATAAGGCATAAATGACAGATATACAAACTTCAGCTGTGCTATGGCTCTTTCTGGTATAAGTCTGGTGATTAATATCTCATTTGAGGTGTGACAGTAATGAAATCAGCCGTCACAGGGATAATATGAATGGCAAATATCGATAACAGAACAGGTTCGGGTATATACTAACATCCGCTTTCTTGAGAAGCAATTGAAAAAGGTGGTCCGTTTATAAGTTATTCAGAAAGAAATAACTGTAAGCGCTGGAAATAAATATGAATTTTTGCATGAACATTCTTAAATGTTCTAATGAAACGTTAGCGCTATATATATTTAGCTAATGGTTAAGATGCTATGAAGGAGTTTTTTCTGTGGTAACCGATACCTGCATTTTTTGTGTAGTAACCAATACCTGAAATTTATGTGTGGATACCGATACCTGATTTTTGTGTGGTAACAGATAACTGAAATTATTGTGTGGTAAACGATACCTGAATTATTGGTGTGGTAACCGATACCTGATATTTTGTGTGGTAACTAATACCTGATATTTTTGTGTGGTAACTAATATCTGAATTTTTTTTGGGTGGAAACCGATACCTGATATTTTGTGTGGTAACCAATACCTGAATTTGTTGTGTGGTAACCAATACCTGATATTTTGTGCGGTAACCAATATCTTAATTTTTTGTGTGGTTACAAATACTTGAATTTGTGTGTGGTAACCAATACCTAATATTTTTGCGTGGTAACAAATACCTGCATTTTTTCTGTCGTAACTGATACCTGAATGCCCATGAGGATTGCAAAAAAATGACTTTTAAAAAAAGCCCACAAAGGAGAAAGAGGAAAATTATCTAAAAAACAAAAACTTCAATAAAATCTATTTTGTAAGGTTAATTCTCGGAAAACACACCAGAGATTAAAAGATAAGATACCACAAATATTTAAAACTAGAGTAGAATATTGAGAATAATAAAAACAGAGTTCTTTAGCGGTGATGAACTTTTAAAGAAAATGATAACACAAATGACATTGGTACCCAGAATCTAAAAGAGACAGCATGAGGAAGGTGGTGGGGGGAAACTATCATTCATAAGACATAGAAATCGAAAGGAGCAAGTGAAGGCAGTGAACCACTTACCTGCCGAGTTTGGCCATGGCAAAATGACAAAGCTTTCTAAGTTCTAATAGGAATGTGGGCATGTGGAGACATGTTGTCGGCGTCGAAAACGACGAAAACAACAACGACAAGAACAACAACATCAACAACAATAGCAAGTACTACTAGCAGTATTATTATTATTATTATTATTTTAATAATAATAATAATATCAGTAGTTGTATTAGTAGTAGTAATCTCTTCAAGGAATAACGGCGAAATTTGCACGCTAAGCCAAGGACTATGTGGCTATCATATGAATACCAGGTGTAAATATAAGAGATGGAATAATTTAGGGAATCTACTTGGAGGAGTAAGATAGAACTCTGGCCTGACGTGTGCATTATCTAGACTGAAAATACAGTTGCGCTTGATACCTTAATAGATTCCCAGTTCAATTCAAATAAATCAATTCTAATATTGGATATGCAATTTAAATACAATCCGAACCTCTCTCTTTTCTGTCCTTCTAGGTATTTCCATAACTCATACATGCCCTGAAAGTTCAAAGACTTCAACATATGATAACATATCTTCAAATACATTCCTGAAAACTACTTCTAGCAATATTTACAGAAATGGCGCCAATTTCTCATGAAGTGAATATATCAAAGAAGAGAGGAATTTGGCGTTGAGAGCTGTCAATATTGAAATATTATTTATTTCTCGTGCCCATTCCCGGAATTAAATTGTCACATTTTGTATATATATATATATATATATATATATATATATATATATATATATATATATATATATATATATATATAAATTCGGTCTGAGGAAAAAAGCGCGTCTTTGTAAACAGTGACTATTACTGCTAATAATGCAAGACTCCCCAACGGATGAGTGATTTTATCCGTGTTAAGTGAAAAATAAATACACAAAAAAAAATCACATTTCTCTCTCCCGAGTGTCATTATACTTCGAGTTGGAGTCTCCAAATTATAACATATCGGTGGGGATGTCTACCCAAACTGAGGGGGGGGGTGATACAGCGAAACAGTCTCTCTCTCACTCTCTTTCTCTCTCTCTCTCTCTCTATATATATATATATATATATGTGTGTCTCTCTCTCTGACATGATCTCTCTCTCTCTCTATATATATATATATATATATATATATATATAGAGAGAGAGAGAGACAGACAGACAGACAGACAGACAGACAGAGAGAAAAAGAGAGAGAAAAGAGAGAGAGGGAGAGAGAGAGACTCCTATTATTGTAGGCATTTAGTTTAGAATTTCACCTGCTATATATTCTTAATTATTTAAACAATGAATTTACAAACAGCAGACATACATCACGAAATACGAAACGTAAGCGTCGTTGATCTCAGTCTAGGCTGGGTTTTATAATTTGTTTGTAATGACTCAAACTTAAGAAAACATAGTTTTATCATAAAAAATCTTTGCTATTGCTTAAAGAAAAAAAAAGATTTTTTTTAACATTATATAATAATTTTAATCCTTTTTAAGACATTCCAAATTGTTGTTTACATATTTCCCTGAGTCAGCGGGTGAACCTAAATTAGTATAAGACATTTTAGCGTCATTTTCGCGCTGAAAAATACTTTGATTTGGAAATCCTTCCAAAGCTGAAGCATTTGTCGTATTTTAATTAATTTTTCAGGAAATATTCAGAAAAGAATGAAATATATTTGACACATTACCTTATTTAGATAATCTGTTACTCCCACATAATTAATGTATGATATTGGGATAGATTCATTTTATCGAGTTTTACACACACACAAACACGTATATATATATATATATATATATATATATATATATATATATATATATATATATAGACACAAGAGTGAAAGAGAAAATTAAAAAGCGGAAAAGGAGAAGAAGAATAGAAAGGAAGGTAGGGAGCAAAAAGAAAGAGGAAGTAGTATTATAAGGCTGATATGATTGGTGGTCACAAAGGAAAGGAAGAGGGAAAGAGTAACAAGGAAAAGAAGGACAGAAAGAGATTACCTAACTAATATACCCAGTAAGGATTATTCAGTACATAGACCAAATGAATCATCAAAAATGAATGGAAAAAAACCCAAAAAAAACAATGATTATATAAAAAATAATAAAAGATAAACCCCTAAAAATAAAAGATATATAATTCAGAATTAAAGAGTATTTTCTCTTCCTTTCCCTTCTGACTACCACTTATCAAAACTTACATTACTTCCTCTTTCTATTTCCCAATTTGCCTTTCCTTCTTTTCTTCAGTTTCATTTCTCTTCATAACCCCTTGTGTATTTTTATTATTTCAGCATTCATCTTTTGAGACTTTGAAAAATCCTGTACATTTAATTTTTACAATGTGAAAATGATCATTTACATAATGGTATATTAATTCCGATTGTATACGATACATACATACACACACACACACACACACACACACACACACATATATATATATATATATATATATATATATATATATATATATATATATATATATATATATATGTAAATATATAATTTAAGTATATATTCAGATGTAAGCAGAACTACATGGAGTATTGAAATCATTTTGCTTTGTAAAGCAGGGCCCCAATTACCGGTAATTTCCCTTTCCTAAGAATCGTAAAATAAATGCAATACAACAAAACATAATTTAACTGAAATGTTCGAAATTAATTTTATGAATAAGATATCAATTTCCCCGTATTTACTTATAATCTATGAAGAACAGTACTATATAGGTCTCAGAATTATGCAGTTCAATTTGCTAGATGTAACAGTTCCAAGATGGCAGTTATTTCTATCGCACTCATCCCTTTTGGAATTCACTTCAAGTTTCTTGCTTCCCAATCAACTTTGATATTCACAAATTTACATGCAATTTCATTCGTCATCTTCTGTCTTCTTACTATTTGTCCATTTATTGTTATCTGATCTTAATAATATTTTCTTCTATTCTCTAAAATCCCTTTTGTTTGAGTACTTTCTGTTTTAAAATTGATTATCAGAAAAAAAATATTTTGGACACTGTTGTCTTTAGAAACATCTTCAATGAATAATCAATTTTTACAATAATTGTTTTCATTTTATAACATTTTAATTAGAATAATTTCTACATTTGTGTAAAATATAATTTTGAAAGATTTTTAATAAAGAGAATTAATTCGTTCTGAAAGAATTGTAAATATGGTTAAAATCAACCATTTTTAGCGCTTAAAATATAATTCCAATTAATTCAATGTTTTGAATTACCATCAATTCGCTTATTAGAAATAATAATAAATATTGTATATTAACTTGAAATTGAATCTGCCGTTTGCTTACGATTGAGCAGTTACTTTGAATCTCACGTTAGGCTTAGTAAATATAACTACAATTTTTACAAGAAGATATATATATATTTGATGAAAGCAAAAGAATAAAGGCGACTGTTGAATATATGCGAAGAAAGAAAGATTTATGGAGTGAAAATGGATCTTTGGGTGCAGATGGGGAAAGAAAGAATTCGGATGATGGAAAAAGTAGAAAGAAACATGAAATGGCACGTTGAACAGAAGAGGAAGTGGAGACTTTTCTCTTTTTAAGGAGATTTGTGAAATGAAAATGATGGTGAAGGCGACAAAAAGGAGGAGAGAAAAAATTATTTTATATTAAAAAAGATAGATAGTTGAAGTGGAAAAGACTGATAAAAGATATATATATATATATATATATATATATATATATATATATATATATATATATATATATATATATATGTGTGTGTGTGTACACATAGATACATTTATATATACATATATGTGTGTGTATACACATAGATACATATATATACACACACACACACACACACACACATATATATATATATATATATATATATATATATATATATATATGAAGTAACAATCTTAGTATTTCAATTTCTTGAAATTGCTTATTGGACTTATTTACATGGGCTTTGTTGCGCGTTTGTTTCTGGCAATTTTAGCGGTTGTTTTTTTTTTTTTTTTTTCAGCCAGACCAAAGCAAAAACGACAATTATCGTAACACTTTGCAATATACCATTGGATTTCTATTTCGATATATCTAAAATTAATTCTCTTTTAGTAAGTGTTTTTTTGATCGACAATATTTTATGAACTTCATCACAATATTGATCGGTCACTTAGCGTGATCTTCGCATTTTAATAGTAAGATTTTATTGTTTCATTATATTGACGCTTTGCACGACGTCTATAAAAGCACGCGCCTCTTATTACAATAAATGCGATATATCATTTTAAGTACTGCGACCATTTTTAATTTATTGCCTTGTTTTATTTTTTTATTAGCTTTGATTTTATTTGAATATTTGCGCATTTTAATGGTTTAAAAAACAAAAGTTATTCTTACATAAAACAATTGATTTAATTATATAGAGAAATCTTTCTGAATTACTCGCTTACATTTTCTCAAAACTGAATAATTGCACAGAGGCTTGGGTAAATTCCACATTTTGTCATTAAATAGGCACGGTGGAGTAATGGATAAAGGCTTGGATTGAAGAATCGGAAGTCACTATATTTTTTAAAGATATTTCGGAGAAAGTATTCCGATAATGTTTCAATTATTGGCATCCTCATATCATCACATCCGTAGTTTCAAAAAGTAGTATTTTGAAGATGTTAGTCGTCACCAATGACCAGCTAATAAACCTTTGTTTGTGTGGGGTTATTTCGGGAACTAAATTGACACAGTTATAAATCAACTCGGATTTTCTCTTTTATTATGGCAAACTAGACAATCAACCTTTATATATCGTTTTCGGATCAGCAGTTATTTTGCCTTATATGCGTTTATAATAACTAATTCGAAGAGGCATTTAGATGGCGAAAGATACGTTCGAAAATCTTAGCAAAGTATTAAGAAAAAGGTAAATATCGTTAGACACACAGTAAAAATTAAATAACAGTTATGTAATAGTATCCGCCTATATGGCGATTAATGATGGATAATTTCCACATAGATGAGGAAGAGGCTTGAAGTAACATAAATCTGGTTCTACAGATGGATATTGAGAATCCCATTGACCGAACATGCGACAAACGACGAAGTTTTACAAAAAATGGAAACAAAATAGAAATAGAATAAGACAATATAAATTTTTAGGGCACATAATGAGGAAAAATGTCATTGCCAGGACATATTGCTGGCAAGTGGACAGACAGTGGAAACCAGCGTACACCATACATTACTATTCCTTGTAAATGGTTTTCCGAACATTGATTGGGCAGAGATAGCAAAAGACAAACTTTATTAATGTTGGAATTTTTGGGTACCTTGGTGTATTAGTGAGCCAGCCAAAATGAGCTGACTCATTTTATAGTTCACCAATCAGAAGGCTCGAAATATTCAATGCGACATGTATAAAGGTGGCCATGTTTTTTTTCCGAATATGCACTGCCAGCCTTTGATATCGAAGACTGAAGAAATACGGAACAGCTTCTGGTGGTATTGGCGATATAGTCAGATTCAGTAGAGTTCCTGACTCGTGAGTGTTAATCTTTAACGTTGTTTCATTGAACAGATTACGTACTGCGCTGTATTCTATATTCAAGGACTATGGTGAACATGGTCAACAATTAAGGGGCCACAAAAGACAATTTATTGTGTCTTCACGTCCTGAAGAGACAATGAGAAGAGAATGTAGTCCTATTACATGTATTATATAACACCTATTTAATTACCACACAATTGTGTGTCATGGGTGATAAAAGCATAGGCGCTCATGTGTCTTTCAATACCTAAATGACGAGGCAGATGTTTCCCTGCAGTAGGTTGCCATTTCTTGATGCCATTCAAGGCATATAGAATCCAGGTGTCCTGCTATTTACCCATAGCTGGCGGAAGAAGACGATGATTCCTAACTTTCCCAAGTGTATTATCACCTAAGTGAATGTAATGGATTCGACTGGAAATCGACAAAGACGGGTATTAAACTGTTTTGTAAATAACCGCAAATTACATGGCAGAGACTATTCTGGGGAATAAAGTTGTTCACCCTGTTTTGTCACGGCTTACCTAGGCAGGAATTAACGAAGACCTAACTCTTCATTTTAAAATCTTGTGGGCTGTTTACCTATTCATCTTTGCTTCTGCTATAGCGTTGCATCTATGCTAGCTTATCAGAACGTATCTAGATTGTCTCTCTCCACATTTTTCTTTCCTGTACTTGCTTGGGTGCTCAAATTTTGCGCTACAAGGCACAGAACCTCGACTTATCTTGAACCACATGGGCTACTGAAAAAATAAGCAGTTTCTTAATACCATGTTCACAATAATCCATTTTTAATAGGCTTAAATTTTAACTATGATTTTCGTAGGTCCATTTTGCGTGTCCATACATGTATACATACAGATGTTTGCCTGGCTAATTATTTAAAGAACATTATTCCTTTATAGCAAGGAATAAATTGTCACACGTTGTATATATGTTTGCAGTCGTCGTATTAATGTCTCAGAAGAAACATACTTCTTTTTTTCATTTTCCCCATTTTTAATCCACATCAACGTTGGTCTTGTATGTTTTCATTAAATATTTTTGGGTTATAATTATTTTCTCTTTCCCAAACTCGGATAACCTTAGACGTTAACTTCAGCGGAGTGCAGCTTCGAACATTTCGCCTCATCTACAAAAGACAATCTAATTCAAAAGACCATTGTATAGACCACAATCGACAACGGGAGATTATGTTTTATACCTGAGAATACGAGATCAATTTCTTATTTTGCTAACACAATAACGTTGTATTAAAATAGTCTCATTACACTGAAAAAGAAAACACAATGTTCGCTGCTGATAATGTTTCTTTCTTGTCTCTATTCTTTAAATGAAACCCTCTAATTTAAGTCTTTGTTATTTTTACGTCGTGTCTATTGAATCTTAGAAAAGTAATAAGAAGCATCTTTGTTATTAAAAGTATTGAATATATTCACGTCATGTAGTGATCTATTTACTATCTACATGTTTTTGTCATACTTATTGTTATGATCATATTCTATTCTGTGTTTTTTTCTGAGGTCAGCTGTTTCGTTTTATTCCATTAGTCTTGTCGATTTGGTTGCTGTAACATTCTTGCCCGCCATACGATAATATAGATTTTGTTTTCCCGCCTTTTCGTATTTGTGTACGACTTACTTGGATCACTTCATTTTTTCTTTTCTTTTTTTGCTTTTCTTTTTGCCTGTTTACGATTGTGTTAGCCAGAAAGTCGGCCAAGTCTTGATCTGTAATAAAAAAAAAAATGAAAATGCAATCTCAAGAGGCTGGGACACGTTTTGTAGAATCATAAGAAACGTGGTAAAAGTAAACAGCTAATGCCAGCAAGATAACTAGTACATTCGCCTCAGCAATGAGTGTGACGTATTTCTTAATCTACTGGTGATAGCCATAAAAATAATTCCCTATTAAGATGTACTGTAATTACATAGAAGAAACGAATATTTATAAAGGCTGAATATTACAAAAGTACACCGCTATCAAAAAATAAACCTATCTGTTTTAAATGTAAAATACAAAAGTGATAATATTGAAGTTGATAAACTTGGCATGATGCAAGTATTTTAATAATAATATATTATCGAAAAACATAATTCTCAACGTACAAAGGTAGACTTGAGTCAACAGGAATTAGTTTTATTAGGAATTTTACAAGCAGTTACTTGTATACATAATAAGAAACTACAAATATTTTAGATAAAGGAAGATATTAGATTTTGTCGTTGAAATTAAAAAAAATGACAATGTAATTAAGGAAACAAATCTCAACACAAATATTCAGTCATAAATCTATCGAACATAGCACAATATTGTCCATTGATTACCGATTCTTTGACTGATATATAAATCCATATATTATAACTACCAGATAATTTTGAACATGGCTTATTATGAGTTTGTCGCGTGAAAACATTAAAAAAGAGCATTTCTTAGTCTTGTGTGTTGTACTCGAGTTACGCTTAAACGAGTGGCTAGTGGTCTATGGCCAAATATATTCGCGTACCAATACAGAGATATACAAAAGTAGTAATCAGTTAAGGGTGCAGACATGCAAACAAAGTTTCGGTAAAATATATGTTTCTCTAATATTCCTTTATTCGCGAGAATGAAATTAATTTCATCAGGAAAATGCAATTCTTTTCACCACGACAACGCAATACTTTTCGTCACAACAAGGCAAGTACTCCTTCATCAATACAACGTAAGTGCACTTTTATCAATACAACGCAAATACCCTTTCATCAATACAACACAAGTACCCATTCATCAATTCAACGCAAGTACCCTTTCATCACGAAAGCGCAGAGACACTTTCATCAATACAACGCAATTACACTTTCATCACGACAACGCAATACACTTTCATCAATACAATGCAAGTACCCTTTCATTAATACAATCCAAGTACCCTTTAATCACTACAACGCAAGTACACTTTCATCAATACAATGCCAATACACTTTCATCATGACAACGCAATTGCCCTTTCTTGAATACAACGTAAGTACACATTCATCAATAAAACGCAAGTACCCTGTCATCAATACAACGCAAGTACCCTGTCATCAATACAACGCAAGTAGCCTTTTATCAATACAACGCAGGTACCATATCATCAATACAACGCAAGTTGCCTTTCATCAATACAACGCAAGTTGCCTTTCATCAATACAACGCAAGTAGCCTTTCATCAATGCAACACAAGTACCCTGTCATCAATACAACGCAAGTAGCCTTTCATCAATACAACGCAAGTAGCCTTTCACCAATACATCGCAATTAGCCTTTCATCACGTCAATGCAAGTACTATTTGCAATCAATAAAATTTGAAAATAATAAGAAACCTAAAAGATTCACAGTTGGTTAATTGCTTCCTTACATCGCTGGTATTGATGCTGATGACATTTTGTTTCTAAATATGAAAAAAGAGTTAAAAGGACATTCTATTCAACTAGATACCTCAAAAAATTCACTGAAAATAGAGCATACCATGATGACAAAAATGTCCCCAATTTGAAAAAAAAAGTTTCATCGTCAAAATGTTTATGATATTATTAAAAGGAACACATTCTATACGTTCGAAATGTCGATTAAAAATTTTGCTTGCCTAAGCGTGGGCAGCAAAGATTAGTATAGAAATTTTGAGCATTTTATTTTTTTTTTTAATAAAAAGCAAAGTACAAATCCTCAAATACCAATAATTTTAAAACAATTTTGATTTTATTTATGTTATTAAAAGTTCCAAGTTTTCTATATACAATCCATCATACATGACATTATCAGAAAATAAGTGTGATAACTGTAGTAGATTTACAGTCAAACCTATATAAATGTCAATAAAACATTAGATAAATGTTTAAGAATACACAATACTTAAAAATTAACGTTAATTCAATGAGTAATGAAAGGCCTAATGCTCCTATACAACAACATTTAATAAATATCAATAAGTTATCAAGATGTCAAACAGGGAAACATCTTAAATAAACAGCTAATGTCAAGTGAAAAATATGCATTTTTGCGATATTTAAACTTAAAAATTAGTAGTTGATTCAAATCAGATTAATTATACATAAAATCAGCTGCAAAGTAATTATCAAGTTAAGACCTCCGCGGGTGAAAAATTCGACAGTCAACATGTATCATTGGTTCGTTATATTATATATATTTATTACTAATATATATATATATATATATATATATATATATATATATATATATATATATATATATATATATATATATATATATATATATATATATATATATATATATATATATATATATATATATATATATATATGTATGCATATATATATATCTTTTAGATATATTTAGACATATATATATATATCGATATATATTTATATACATACATATATATATATATATATATATAGATAGATAGATAGATAGATAGATAGATAGATAATACATACATACATACATACATACATACATTATACAGATAGATAGATAGATAGATACATACATACATTATATAGATAGATAGATAGATAGATAGATACATACATACATACATACATACATACTTTATACAGATAGATAGATCTATAGATAGACTATACAGATAGATAGACTATACAGATAGATAGATAGATAGATAGATACATACATACATACATACATTATACATATAGATAGATAGATAGATAGATAGATAGATAGATAGATAGATAGATAGATACATACATAGATAGATAGATAGATAGATAGATAGATAGATAGATAGAGAGATAGATAGATAGATAGATAGATAGATAGATAGATAGATGCTTAAGATAGTGTGACACTATTATCCGGACTATCCACGCTGTGACATCAGTAGCCACAATTCTGTTTATACATGCTCAATCTCTGAAATTGCTAACTTTTACCCAGAAATTGTGCTTACGTTAAAACTTTTTTTCACCATCAGACATATATATATACATATATATATATATGATGGAGCGTCTTTGTGTTTTGATTGATAAAGGTGCATTATCTAATAAGACAAACTTTTCTAAATCAATGGGATCGTCAAAAGGTATTTAGCACACTCCAGTAAAAAAAAATGGCATTGAAACGTAATTGTTTGCCATTACCGCACTGCAGTCGCTGGCAGCATTTTCTTATCTCCATAAATTGCTTAGAAAACCCCAAGCCTCCTTTCTGTTTCCTAGTGAATAAAGTTTCTGAAACTTTGTGTATGTATACTAATACTTAATGAGTGAATTGATTGATTAAAAAAATGTCCGTTACCGATGAAATTGATTAACTGTCAAGTGAAGATCAATACATCAAATAAGCAATATTGGAAAGCAAAAAAAAAAATGCAGCAGATAGAAAAACTGCCAAATGTCTGCCGCCAAAATGTCTGCGTTTATTTATAGATCTTTCTTCGTTTTCCCGCAAATATCTTATCGGCAAACAATCATAAAATGTAGTACTGTATAATTTTTCCTTTCATTATATTTTCTAATAAGAGCTAATTTTGATTCCCAAAATCTGTTTTATTGAATAAGAAAAAAAAAAATAGATAAATATTCTGAATACGAAATTTTAGCAAACCAAAATAATTAGACAACCGTTTGTGGCATGACCTCTTTAGTTGTATATGGTATTAATAGTACTGCTACTACAAATACTAATAAAGACAATTGTTATATTTAACCTACAAAAAAGACTCCAGTATTATCTACACCCATAAAAAAGCATACCTGACATGCGTAGAAATTGATCAATATTTCAATTAGTAGATTGTATGTCAAGTATGTCCTACTTTTAAAAAGGAGACTTAAAAATAACACTATCAGGCAGTTAATTTTCCAGATTATATAATGAAGAAGTAAGGTTTGGTAAATTTGATATTCACAGGACCGAGGGAAATAACGCATAACCTATATAGTGTGTTTTTGTAAATCCAGACGGAACAAGTTTTAGAAGAGATAATAAAAAGAAAGCATTCATTGAGAGCATCGAAGCACAGGAAATTGTGGAGAGCCATGGTTGCTAATGTCCTGAAGAGGCAGAGCACGTAGAGAAAGAAACACAAGAAGCAGCAGCAAGAAGAAGAAGAAGAAGAAGAAGAAGAAAAGCTACTATGTATTTTTAAAGATTTTTTATAATCTTTTTTTATAGCATGATTCGATCACTTTATTCATCGATCTCTTTGCTTTGAGTTGTCTGGTTTTCTTCATGGTTCCATTTTACCGTATCAAGACAGACATCCGATGATTTTCTAATTCTGACATTTGAATCGCCACTGTTAAATTGATTAAATCTCTAGGATGCAATAGTCAGGTGTTTTTTTGTTTTAATTCCATCTCCTAAATTCGGTAGCAAGCTTAAGCAGGTTTAAAACTTTATTTAAGTAACGCTTCCAATTTTTAAGCATATTAGAAATAATCAGCGCCATTATAATATTTTAAACAAAACTTACTTATTCCTAAGTTTACGTTACTAACGTTAGAAAATACCGAACTAGAATTTTATTGAGAGACGTGTTACACGTAAAGAAATCGCCTTGACACACAAGAGTGTTTCATAAGCTATTTCGACACGGTAAAACTAGTGTAATTTTGGATAATTTTATGTCAGCAGAAAAGCTATATACAGATTATCATTTGAATAGTAAAAAGGAAAATGATTTAAACTCAAAGTGATTAATAAAATCTCCTAAAATAAATGAAAGAAATTAGTTCGGGTTATACCAGGAAGTTACCTAATAAAATATAAAGAATATTTAAACTGGGAATATATATGCAATTTATAAGCTAACCGAAAAAAGAAGAGAATACGGAAACGTTGTCAGTCGCATCAAATATCTGACAAAATGTCCACCCATCGGAAGTATTTTAACGGCTTCATTCTCAACTTAATAATATTTCAGTACAATTTCAGAATGCTAAATATAAAAATAAATCAATTTTTTTACAACATTTGGAAAACCCTCCTAATTTTAAACAAACTATTTTCGTAATTTCATTCTCATAGCTTTGGAGGTAGTCTTCTTCAGTCAAACCAGTCAGACTGAGACCAAACCTAAAATCTATTGTCGCATGTCTATATAAAAACTTGCCGATGTCTTGTTTCGATTTTTTCTTGTGATGTAATAAATATACATACACCTGTGTTCCCCTATCACGGGAATATGATTGATTGGTGTCAGTCATAAATACAGGATAATGTAGAGGTACAGGACAACGCCTATTGGACTACGCCTTTGGCTATCTTATTGGTCTACGCTTATTGCCTACACCTATTGACTGCAACTACGACGAGTACCAAGTCCATTACTGCTACCTGCTATATTTTTCTAGTCGGTTACTGTAGCCTAAACCACTTAGCTACTTCGGTCAAATATATCCCTTCCCGGGACATATCATCTTGTAATAACAAAAAACCCCTAAATTGTAGCTAAATGAACTGGTAAATATACGCTTACCAGTTTATTTAGGCCTCTGTAATTCATCTATGCCTACATTGATTTGTCTCAGAATGATATTATTTGAATATATTATTTGAAGTACGGAATTCAATTAATTAAATAAATGACATAATTAAAGGAGACAATAGAATACGACGATTATTGTAGTAAGCAATAGGAAAAGAGTGGAAGAGAAGACATATAAAACGCACACTATAGAATGAGATGACTGATTATCGCTCTACACTCGTCAGAGCTCGATCGAGGTAACTAAAATTTTCTGCACACCGACTAAAATACGGATCCTAAAGAAGAAAATACACGTTCATCACTTACTAATTGAGATGCGTAATTTTGTGAAAGAAACACTTGTTAGACATTTTCATGACGGTCGTCTTCGAGTATAGAATCCAGAGGTTGGCAGTGAATATTTCGGAGACAGTAGGAAAGCGTAGTGCAGGTTCGCAGTGGATGTCGCAGCAAAGTAGCCGAGCGTAGTTCTTCCGTCTGTCATGTTCGCCTGACAAGTTGGCACTGGTCATTCCGGTAGGAAAACAAAGATGGCCGCCTTTATACACGACGAATACAGTGTTGTGCGGCTTCTGATTGGTCAACCTTCTATTGGTAGACTATAAAGGGAAATGAGTCATTTTGACTCGCTCACTAATTATATATAATATACACAAAAAACCGTAACAACACTTTCAGTATAAAAACTCTGTCCTTTATTTTGCGTAAGGTTGTTTGTGGTTCTTTAATGAAACTATTTAAAAGGACTTTTAAACGATAGCTAGAATGTGATCCCCAAATAATGATGCGCACTGTCGGCTTTTAAAAATGTATTTCCAGATTATTAAGACGGGACGTGACGGCACACATATGCAAATTTTACTGTCAATCTTCTATATAATAAATGCGAATGTCAGCGTGTCACACTTTTTCAACTTTATTTCTAGAGGCCATAAACTAAAATATGATGCCATTTTAGAATCAGGCCGGCTATGTGAGCAAATTAAAAACGTTCCGAGCCGAAACATTGAAATTTCGAATTCCCAAGTTTTCATTATTGCGATTGTTTTTGGCGATTTTTTATGTGAATTTTACGACGAATTTTTTTGTACGATGACAATTTTATAATTCGGATTTAATGTGAGAATAATCGAAATCAATTGCAAAATCCTGCTAAAGTCATTCACGAAATAATAAAAAAATGTTTATACGGAAAGTAAGGACATATGTACATCAAATCGTCTTTAGATTAAGTAGCGGCTGATGGATTATCGTTAAACGTTTAGAATGCAAGCTTAAGGATTAATGCGATACTTAAACGCAGCTTTCAATTTTGAGTAGTTCTACAGTTCATGTTGTCTATTGCATCTCCTCCTGCCTACCTGTTGTGATGAAGGTCCCATCAAGATTCAATTTCTGATATACGCCGGAATATTTGATCTGTTCTCTTCTCTAGAAGGTAAATTGCCCCACTTATTTCCTGTGTACAAAAGCTTCATAAGATATACTTTCAAAAAACGTCTTTAAGAAAGTAAAGATTGAGGTTTTTGCAAAGATCATATTTCTTTGAACATTTTAGACTGGCGCTAAAGAATCACACGTAAAAACTGTACTAAATAACAGAAACCAAATCACACGAGGACGACTAACAACAGCAGTAAGTAAAATGGTGAGCATATGTAACTAGAAGAAAAGAGAGCGATATAATGAAGATTATTGACACTCCACAATACTTCAAATGGAATGTTCGGAAGTAAACCCCTATAAATACTGAAAACAGCGATAAAAGCTACTGAACTTTAAAAACATGTTTTCCTAAAAGGCTAGTCTGATGAAGTCCATTTAAATGACGAAACACGTTACACCATAAACGTTATATTTAATGGATACCTATATTTGAGTAGACTCTCCGTTTATTTATTGGGTTGGTGCATAAGTATCAGGCGTTTTTAAACAATATTTATTATGAAAAAAGAAACATAACAATTCAACAATAACATTTTTAAATGATAATTCCAGAGTGTTTGATTATCGACACAAATTTTTCTAACCTGAAAATAAAATAATGTTTTTAAAAAGTAAACAAAACATCATTTTTTTATTAACAAATAACTCGCTTAAGATTTTATAAATTTAAAACGAAAAAATATTGTCTGCTCAGTTCAATAATGCCAAATACTATCTTGTAGAGAAACGGCTAATATTACGATTGACATTATGCTGCCAGCTCTACACTCATAATTCTAATATTTTCGCAATATTATGTTATTATGGATTTTAGAAGCTGGAAATGGTTGTATTGTGTACGGAAAGGAATTATTTTTCCAGATATGGAAATCGTTTGAAAAATATTTATGTGGAAATTAGATAAAATCGTTATATTTGCATTAAAACAACGACAAACATCTGACTGTAGCGTCGGGTAGTTGCAAGTGGACATTAATGGAAATATATACAAAACAAACACAGGTGTTGTTTATACCAACATGTTAACTATTGAGGACTAAAATCTGTGGCTAGACAAGAAAATCTATCGGGAATATTTTCTGTAACACATTTTTGGAAATCATTTCTTGTCTGCAAACATGAAGTATTTATGAGATAACATATTAAAAATAGAAAACCAAAGAAAAGCGTTCTTTCTCACCTTGTTAGCATTAGAAAGTTAAAATGAATGGTGGAAGATAATGGAAAATAAACTAGTGGTCAGGCGAGTCATTTGTACCGTATTAGTTGAAAATGGGTTTAATTCTTAAAATACCAATGTGTTCGGTGTGCCGAGATGCTAAATTTTGTTTTAGGGATACGCTCAGTTGCTACACAGAAGTTTCCAGAAATCGAAAAATCATATTCTGCAGTTAATAGCTCATGTAATATCATTGAAATCAAATCATGTAGTTGCCGACCGGACCAGTAATACACGTATATTAGTTGATTTACACCCAGGAAGTATCATACGTAAAATTCCTGAAACTAAATTAGAACTGAAGATTTACAGCACGAACACCTTCCTATTTCTTATGAATATATTAAAGCCTTGTTAAATGTTGCCAAGTGAGTCGAGTAGATAATTTTGATAGATTTATAACTGAGTGATATTACTCGAGATTTTGTATACTGATTCTCTGAGCTGACATTTGCTATGCGATGTAGAGTCATTTTGACTCGGACAACGAGATCTCTTTTCAGATTTAAATAACCTGGGCTTAAATTAGCAGGGGTTTAATACGGCTTCATTATATGGGAATTACAATAGACAGCGGACAGTGACTACTGCCACATAGGACTCACTATCTCTATAAGTTTTGAGATCTGCGAGTTTTCTACTGTGTCGATATATTTCAATTATCAAACTGTTTTCTCTCTAGAACATTGTGATAAAAAAGACCAATGCAAGGAATTGATTACCAAAACAATAGCAATATATCTCCGAATTTAATGAAATCCCCACATAAAATATTTTGATTGTGCTTAGACATGAAATTGGACTCTTCGATTTAACGATACCTGAATTAAATGAATGGAATCTAAAACTTATCCTCTCTGGAATTAATTTAGGATTATACTTCCAATTCACAAGGACACTATTGACGTAATGAAGATCATTCATGATATCAGACATGATTAATAGTACTTGCCTCATCAAATAGGTTTTACAATCAACGTCCATCTGAGAAGTCAAGTAAAATTTGAACTGAGAATTGATCTACTAACAGGAAAACATAACTTCTGTCGATGTTATGATTGCCATCGTTATATAAACACATGATCGACCCAGGTGAACCTGGAATGTGAATCGGTGAAAGAAAAATATAATAGGTAGATATATAAGCACTCACCTAACAGGGTACGGATGGGAGTCACTTAGATAAATATGACCGTACGTGGTTAATTTTTGCTCGATCGGCGAGACCCTTCGTGGCCGAGTTGTTCTAAATCACATCTGATCTAACGACGGGTTCTCCTGCTAAGCATGAAGCAGGTTCGAACCCTGCCGGTGGATGCATCTTTCCTTAATAAGATGGAATAAGAAATTGAGAAGATATGAACGTTCGAGAATCTGAGGAAAATTTGCGATGATCAGATATTATTCGACTCCGATCGACCGGGCAAGATCATTCGTTGTCGAGTTGGTTTAAATCACGTCGGATCTAACGGCGGTTTCTACTGCTAAGGGATCGTAGGTTCGAATCCTTCCAGATGGTGTATATTTTATTTAATGATATTTCTTGAATATTCAAGACAGTATACGAAAATAAATAACTATACTGTATAATATTGGTCGGTGTATAATTATCTGGCGTTTTTGTAGTCGAGTTATTTGTTCATAGAAATTTGATGTTTTGTCTAATTTTTTTCAAAATAGTATTGTCCTTTCAGTTTATAAAAAATTGTGTCGATAATCATACGCTCCGTAATAATCATTTAAAATGTTATTGTTGAATTGTTATGTTTCTTTTTACATAATAAATATTGTTTAAAAACGCCTGATAATTGTGCACCAACCCAATAAATAAACGAAGAGTCTACTCAAATATAGGTATCAATTAAATATAACGTTTAATCTATATTGTGTAACGTGTTTCGACATCTAAAAGGACTTCATCAGAATAGTCTTCTAAGAAGTCAAAACAAGTTGCGTATATTTCTTTCCGTTTTTTTTTTTATCCAATTACCTATCATTATTTTGATAAATAGAAATTATATATCGTATTTGCCCCCCCCCCCTCTATCTGCCTAGCTATCAGGCCGTATGATTACAGAATTTTCTTTCGATTTGTCTGAAAAGTGACATATGGAAAAATCCTGAAGACCCTGCCACGGGTTAACACATGCAGAACATTTTCAAAGCTAGCTTGAAATTCGACGATTTTGAATTCACAAGTCATCGTCACTTGAATGTAATGGCGTTGTTCAAACTGCTTATCATGATAGATCGTTGCCCTCTTCATGAAACTATAACTTCGCTCAGCTTATTTGTAATATAAATCAGAAGTGGGATTTCAGAGTTTTAATAAAAAACGCACATGTGCCTGATCAGATGATATCTACAGGGATTGGGAAGCCACCTTCCCATACAGGTGTACTTGGAAAACGAGAGTGGCCGGCTATTTTTATCTAACTGTTTTCGACCTGTTCATATTTCTATCTATTTTTAATCTTATAAGAATTTTAGTCAATTGATTTCATTAGTAATATAAGACGATAATAATATACTTTCAGATTTATAATTGGAATTTTGTTATTTTCTCTTCGACTTACATGGGCTAGCCATTTTAGTTGTCACTGCTGTTAGTAGTCGTCGAGAGATGTGGTTTCTGGTATTTGGTACAGTTTTTTATAATAATAATAATTAATATCTTTAGAATTACTCGCTTTATGTATTTCCTGATTAATGATAGTTCTTATGTTAAAGATTGAACTTCTTGTAAGTTCCATGATTATAAAATAGGCTGTTAATTCCTTGTCGTATTCAGTAATATTTAAGCAGAATGTCTTTCAGAAAATTCTGCAATAAAATTCATAACTACAAACGCAGGCCATTATTTGAAGAAGTGGATACAAACGAAAGGATTCAAAATTATTTCATAAATAATCATTATACAAGCGAAAATTCGATGTATAAATTTGCGGATTTAAGTTGAATTACTTTAATATATAATTTTGGCTTATATTTAAAGAATGTATTATTTCCCGAATGCTGTTATGTTGAAAATAAACTTTCCTCTTATGATGTTGTATGCAAATTATTTAAAACACTGACAGCTATGCATTTTTTGCTTCTTTACTGTTACTTTCACGGAAAGCACTCAGACGAAATACATTCCCTGGTCTCGCCGAGGCAAACTATCACAGCAAGAACACACCATACCGCTTACTTAGTAGGAAACCACCAACATTCCCTCAGCCCTGTGAAATTGTTTATGTATCGGTAAAATTTTAATATACTTTCAGGATGCTAGTATTCAACTTGTACTATTTCGATTTTTTTTTTTAGGAAATGTGCCTTCATTCGAAAGCGATAATGGTTATATCAACATCCTATTCTTGAATATCTGTGATGTGACATGATCTTTTAGGAATGATAACTGTGTTTATTTCCCCAATTTCTTAACACACGTTACATAGCCTATATCAGCAATGAAAAGCAACGTGAGTTCATGCCTTTTCTAAGAAATTTCAGAGCGAAAGTAATCACACAAAAATCCCTCAGATTTCGAACACGGATCGCCAGTTGTATTTCTTTGTGATTCACTGTTATGCTTACCGCACATACTTGGTACTATGACTCATGGGAAATTGTAAAATCTACATCCCTATTCACTTTTCCATCACTAGTTTCATTGATCGAATATCTTTTCTACGCCATGTCAGGATGATTGACAGAGAAGTAAGTGGCTGCATAAGCATTTATGTAAAAAGTTTTCGGATAACTCCAGCCCAGTAAAACAGAGCTACTCCACCAGCTGAGATGATATATTAGAGAATGAATATATGTATCTATCTCCATAGGAAATTACAAATGAAAATATGTTCCGAAACGTATAGATATATTATATGCAATTTGAATAATATATATATATATATATATATATATATATATACAGAGATCATAGATAGATAGATAGATAGATAGATAGATAGATAGAGAGAGAGAGAGAGAGAGTGATGGATGAATTGTAGTGTAAATAATGCAAAAATAAAAATAACATGGGCAGCTCATTTTAACATTACACAAAATATATGTTGCAATACTAAAGAGTAAATATATTCAGTAAAATCTCCATTGGCTTTAAACTCAGCCTCTGGACAACTTCAGAATCTCCTGCAACTATTGTGGACGATCTCTTCATTTAAGTTGGTGAATGGAGCCATAATCCTTGCCTTCAGTTCAGATGAGGTGCAAAGGTTTTCGAAGTCACCTGGAGGCCATGGTTGAAATCAATATCGATTTTATTGAATAAACTTACTCTTTAGTATTCAAAGATATCTTTGTGTAACTTTGGCAAATCTAACATTTTAAATGAGATGGTAGTTATTCATTTTTGAGTAATTAAAATTTATCCATTGTGCCATATATATATATATATATATATATATATATATATATATATATATATATCTTATCTCTCTTGGTTTTTATTTTATAAGTATTTATTTATGAAATTGAGTTTGTTCTTTTACGCTTTTAAACAAATCAATTTAGGTGCTTTCCATACTCAACGATCTGAGCCCGAACTACCATGAATCAGGAGGAACGGAGGACCTCTCGAGGAAGCACTCTGCCTTGAAAGACTGTTGGTCTCAAACTCACATTCAATCTCAGTTGGAATTCGTACATACGATATATTGCTAAGTATGAAGTTAAATTGTCCCTCTCTCTGTGCCGCTCCCGTAAGTACCTGATTCCTCCTGCTATTCTCTACCATTATGAGAGCCAGATTGTGCCAAAAATGGAGTATGTTGTCATATTTGAGCCTAAGCTGCCCAGACTTTGATAGAGTTCAAAATAGTCCCCGCCCACTCGTGCCTGACGAATTATTCTGCACCATTCAACCTCTCCCCCACATTTTACCATTTAACTACAGAGAAACGTCTGTCCAGAAAAGTCCAAATTACTGCTTTAAACACATGATTAAACTTCGATGATTTTTCTCGAACTATCTTATCTGCTCACGAAAAGTATCTTAATGTTACAATGAAAACATATAATGAAATGGATTAAGCCCGGAAAGTGTTAATATATTTTCTGTTTATACGTTATTATAAGATACATTTTTACAGCAAATGATCTGTTTTTTGTTTTTTTTTAATTAAACGGTATAAATTAACCGGATTGAATATATAATTTCGTAAGCAGATATGATCGATAGAGAAAAACCGTCGAAGATTGTGTTCAATTAATGTAGAAGATACTGTTTAATTAATAGGAACACTGGTTCGATTCCTGTCAGAGAATGCATATTTTCTAAATAAATTTCTAGGACATTCAGGCCGGTAAATGTAATTATTAATGTTTTATTTCACCCCCCCCCACCAAAAAAAAATCAGTTATTTAAATAAATTGCACCTAATAATAACATATACACAGTAAATATATTCATAATTGCCGGACTTAATCCATTCCATTACACACACACACACACACACACACACACACAGAGACACACACACACACACATATATATATATATATATATATATATATATATATATATATAATACGGAATTTAGAATATATTCTTTGAGAGCTGGATTAAATATCTAATTTTGGTAGTCTAGGTTATCAGTGGTATGAAACTATAAATTTCAAAGAATGGAATAAAATAATTCTTAGAAATGTTTCTATATATAAAAATATACTTTCGCATGTACACATTTCTAGATTTCTAAATGAAAATCCATGTAAAATCAGAGAGTTACGGGGTAGATTTGACTATAAATTTCCATAATTGATTCTTAGCATGTACGAGATTTAAGGGATTATTCGTCGACCCTCAACATGGATGCGTATTTTTTTTTCCAATACTGTCTTGCATTTTGTCAGAAATTCACTCTTTCAGGACAGGCGATCATGGCTCTGCAGCTTCCTGTAACGTTTGCAGCTCCAACAATTTCTATCCGTCTGGCACTTCCCCCCGACCACGTTCTGTCATCCGCGTTCTTAATGCCGCTAGGTTATACCATGCGTTGTTTTCCTTTGCCTCACTTTCCCTCAATTCGAACCCCGATTATCAGATTCTCCAGGTCTTCTTTCTTTATCATATGTCCCAAGAACTTCAGCTGCATCTTCCTGATATTAAGTAGAAGCCTCCAACTTGTTTGCAACTTCTCTAAACCCCATCGTTGTACACACGCGGGCTCCATGATATCCTTACTATCCTTCTGTAGAACTACATCTCTTTCGCCTCGAGTCTATTCTTCGTCTTTGAGGAAATGATCCAACATTCGCTGCCGTAAAGAAGGACAGATGACACGTAACAGCTGAATATTCTTTTCTTCGTTACCAAAGAAAACCGCCTTTCTCGATATAATCTGCACAGCTTTTCGAATGATTCCTTGTCCATTCCAATACGTCTACAGATCTCAGTATCATATTTACTAGCCTCTTTCAGAATTCTTTTCATTGGCCATCCAAATACGGCTACAGATCTCAGTGTCGCATTTACCGGCTTCTTTCAGAAAGCTTTCCCTTGTTCATCCCAATACGCCTACAGATCTCGGTGTCGATTTTAATGACCTCTTTCAGAAAGCCTTTTCTTGGCCATCCCAATACGTCTACAGATATCAGTGTCACATTTACCTGCTTCTTTCAGAAAGCTTACCCTTGTTCATCCCAAATACGCCTACAGATCTCGGTGTCGCATTTAATGGCCTGTTTCAGAAAGCTTCCCAAATATTTAAACTGTCGAGTCTGCTTACTGACATCCGACCAGTTTTGAATTGTTCCAGATAACACTGCTCGAATTGATTTATTTTGGCTAAAATCAAGACAATGAATATCGAACTTACCAAAACCAGATTTTAGGCGTTATGTATGTGTAACGCTATCATCATAAAATTAATATGAAAATTAGACTAAAGAACTTAGGGGTAACCTTAATATTGTTCACCTCCAGATTCTTACTTATTATAAAACGCAGATTTTGTGTGTGTGTGTGTGTGTGTGTGTGTGTGTGTGTGTGTGTGTGTGTGTGTGTGTGTAACGTTTATATATTGGATCGGATTTCCTACATTTTTCAACCGATTTCAACAAAACTTCATTACATTGTGGTGGTTCCAACAGGGCCAAAAATGAGAAAAATACAATTGTTTTTGCACAAAATCAATTTGAAAACACGATTAAGAGACATCGTGAAAATGGAAGGGGGACAACTCACATCCGGTTGTTTGTGTGTGTGTGTGTTCCTTTATATATGGATCGGATTTCCTATATTTTTCAGCCGATAAAACAAAAATTCCCTTTTTTTTTGGCAGGTAGTGTTTCTTATTCTCTTGCACACTTTTTTCTTTATTTTTAATATTCAGAATGCTTTAAAAATTCCATTTACAAGACAATTATTTATAACAAATTCTATTCAATCGGGAGACTCATAACGATTGAAAACAATGTTTTTGTTTGAGTTTGGGTTTGACCAATTCATAAAAAAAAAAATAATTAAGATATGCGTGTCCGTCAACCTTAAACAATAATTTAACGATCTCTACTGATTGTACGAATCCGAACATCAGATAATTCTTTATCTTTGAGGAAAGATAATGAAATCTAAACATACACAAGCCCTAACTAAAAATAATTACCGGAACGGGAAAATACTTTAAAATTCCATTTACAAGACAATTATTTATGATAAAATTCTATCCAATCGGTAGAGACTCATAACGATTGAAAACAATGTTTTTGTTTGAGTTTGGGTTTGACCAATTCGTAAAAAAAAAAAAAAAACTAATTAAGACATGCTTGTCTGTCAACCTTAAACAATAATCTTTGTCAATTTTATTTTTCAGTCTTTATGTTGGTCGATACTTGATCTATCTCTTACTGTTATTTCCACCGGCAACGCCGGGCTCTACTGCTAGTCACTTAATATCGGAGAAGAGTATGATTGTGAGTTTGAACATTTACTTTGAACGTGGTTTCCTTACACTGAGCGTAGTTGACTACCGGCTAAGATGTGGGAATTGTAGCTGATATCTACTAATGTATCGATTCATCACAAACTGTCTTCTCCGCCGATTTAGCACTGAGTTATTATTTTCGTTTCTAAGAGTCCAGTACACACTAGTTCTATCATAAAATAACTTCATTTGAGAAAAGTATCATCATTCACAATAAAACTCATCGAGGCGCTCTTCTTACATACTGGTGCGAATCACGTGTAACATGAAGAAAGTAAAGTCATTCTAACACAGGGTAACATAAATTCGTGTAATAGGTTTTTGAGAAGAGATAGCGAGTACATCTTGACAGGCAGATGTTTCGTTTCAATGTATTTTCGCTGCGTGTACACCGGAGAAATTTCCACGACCTCATTTTCAGCGGGACTGTAAATCATTCTTCGAACGACAGCAAACAAAAATATGAAAATTATTGGCTTGATCAACACAGGTAAAGCTTTCAAAAGTGAAAATAAAATCATGAAAGAGAAATATAAATTATAAAAGTGAGTAGAATGTGAGAAATAGCATTGCAGAATTATGAAATGTTCAAATGATGCTACATGTTCTAGAAAAATGACACCTTTTTTTGTTAAATATACAGATCACAAAATTATGATTACAAGTAATCAGTTTGTCATCTTGAGTGAGAGTTATTAAGATATTGCAGATAATTTTATCCAGATTTATTTAAGACATTACGCATAAGCAAGTAATTTTGTGAGTGGATTAAGAGCAAATTATTTATTTTGCTAATTAATTTCTGAATTGATAATGGAAAATATAATGGCAATATTACCCGTTTCCTCATGTTGGTTCTAATCCATGTAAGAAAGAGTGCAAAAATTTCCCCTTCCACACGTATATAAGCAATTTATACAGATTCATGCTGAGATATCGTTCTCGCAACTAAAACAGAACTCTTACCGATCTCATCCGCCATATTATTTGTTCTTTCTTGTCTTTATATCAGAAAGTTGTGATCATTTGTATGTATCCGTTACGAGTTTAAACAAATTCTGAGTTCATTATTTTTGCTTCTTTGTTGCTTTGACTATATTTGTCTTGTATATATTGTTTACCTCGTAATACTTTTGCATTTTTCTTTCTTTTCTTTGAAACATTTGAAATCCTCCTTTCTCGATATACTCTGGCCAGCTTTTGGAGTGATTCCTTGGACATCCCAATACGTCTACAGATCTCAGTGTCACATTTACCGGCCTCTTTCAGAAGGCTTTTCCTTGGCCATTCAAATGCGTCTACAGATGTCAGTGTCGCATTTAGCGGCGTCTTTCAGAAAACTTCCCAGATATTTAAACTGACATTGGAAATTTTCTAATTTCTATTTAATTGGTTTTATGCGAGCTAACCTTTACTCTAATATTTTATATGAGAAAAGGCGGCATATATTGACCGAATAGTTTGAAAAAGCGAATTTTTTAAAAACCTTTCTTTAAAAATCAGGGGAATTGATTTCAGCAATTGTGTTCCATTATTGATGGATGATTTCGGAATTAACTTAATTACTTAATCTGGAATTAAACTATCATGATTTACCATTATTTGTTCTTCGAGTACCTCGAGTGCTATTTATTTTAGTTGTTGCTGTTGTAGAAAATAATGGAATTATGTAGTTTCTTATGTTTGGGAAAGTTTTCTTTGTAATTTTGCAGCGCCACTCCATGAGAGTTGAAGAAATATGAAATCCGCGAGTGTTTTTTTTTTTAAATCAAGGATCTGTCGAAGAGGTAAAAAATTCCATATTTTCAGAACGTATTTGGCGCGATGCAAGACATATGAATATCTCGATATGACGAGGTTATTTACGTATCTTATTTTTGTTGATGTTTTTGTTCTTTAGCAACTTACGGTGAGCTTTGAAACTTTCTAGCGTGCACCTTAGTCTATGTTCGATTTTCGTAGCCTCGTTACTATGTTTTGCCTTATCCACACACCGACAAATTTGTTGTGCTAGCTTATCGATACACCAACTCATTTGAAGCAAGTAAGTATAAAAGAAATTTAGTGATTATATGAATATTTGTCGTACTGAGACTTATATAATATTCTTGGCTCGTTCTCTTTTCTCTCTCTCTCTCTCTCTCTCTCTCTCTATATATATATATATATATATATATATATATATATATATATATATATATATATGTTTGGGGTTAGACAAAATAAGGGAAACATTTGGAAGTTGCAGACAAATTTATTTAAGGTTATGTAGGACCGCCTTTGGCCGTAATTACAGATTCGAATCTCCCCTTCTTACACATTTGAGGAAAATTGCTTCTCGAGATTGTCATTAAGCTCTGCTGTAATTTTCGGAGCTGTATTCTTGTGGTCCTTCCTAACAATCCGCGTAAGAGTCCGGTGGTACCTACCAGAAAGCTCTTGCTTTTTTAAAGTCTTTTGCTTCCGTGAGAATGTTTTTTTTTTCTTGAAATGCTGTCATTGGTTCGTGATATTATTCATTGCTACACCAACTAATTCAGAGATTTTTGTTTCACTAGCGTCTGCCATAAGAGCACCGACAATTTTTCCCCCTTTAAAGCCTGATAAAAATGCGATTTTAAGGAATTTTGATTAATTTTCTCTAGTAATATCTGTACAAAAACAAAAAATCTTAGCAAAATATGAAAAGGCAAATTAATAATAAAATAAAAATAAAACATAAAAACAAAATAATTTCTTTAGGATTCATCGGATTTTCAAAACTATGGCACTAAGATTCTACGTGTTCCATTATTTTATAACGAATATATATATATATATATATATATATATATATATATATATATATATATATATATATATATATATATATATATATATATATATATACATACATACATATATATATATATATATATATATATATATATATATATATATATATATATATGTACATGTTTAACGACGAAATTATTCGTACATCATCAATTTTGAATGTTTATCCATTTCTCTGAATATAATGCCCGTATGGTGCCATGATTTATTTATGTTATCAAGCATAAAAAAGAAGAATATAAAACTCAAATTTTCAGGAAACATAGGTTAAATATAACACATTTGACAGGCTAATAATGCAAAATGATGAAAGACAGAATTATTCGTACAATAGAAAATATATTTTTAAATTGATTGATTCGTGCATGTGTAAATATTTTACACGATTATTGTATCGGTGAAGTCTTCTAGACTATTTCATTAGTAGAATATTTGTGATAATTCCAGCAAAGAACATCACGTGGTGCTTAGGGTAACAAAACAATGGTGGAAGACAAAGAAGTTTAGCACTGACAGAAAATTATTAACCTCCACATTCGGAATATATTTACAGCTCTATTTCAAACCGGTTAGCCATCCCTAGATCTACGGTACAATACATTATGAAGAAGTTTAAACAGGCTAGCACAAAAGAGAATTTGCCTGAGCATGGAATGTAACCAAGATCGTCACCAAGAACTGCAGGAAACTCGTGTTGCGAAGTTAATGTTAACCCAAGAGATATTTTGAAAGACATCGCCACAAGTTTGGATAGGACGGCTATCAGCGTATGAAATTACAAAATACAGCATTGTTTAAATAGAAATAGATTGTATGGAAACCGAGCACAACGACCCCCTCTTCCCAATCCATGTCACAATATTTCTCTGTTGAATTTTGCCAACAATTTCTTGGACAATAAAAATTCTTTCAATTCCGCTTTGTAAATGAATCCTTCCGTTTTACAAACAACATTCACTGGAGACTTATTCTTTCTCTAAGGTTACACTTATCACTATGCACCATAATTTACTGCACGCTAACCTTGAAATTCTTTGCGTTTTATATTTTCCTTATTGTACACAAATTGCTCGTACCGTTGTAACTTAATTTCAAAGTATTTCTGTTGAACATCTTGTGTAATACAGAACATTCATGAAAGTACATATCGAGCAATTGGCTGCCGTACCCTAACGCGAATGAGTCCGAAATCTTATTGTCGATAACTCCTAAACGGTATATCTCATCAAAATTTATTTGGTATTTTTTAATTAAGCATGTAAATTTACACTTAAATATATCTATTCGGCAAATTTTTATCACATATTTAGTGCGGGGTTTAAAAAGCAAACTAACCACCATTTTCTCTAATGTTTCGTTTATAATGACTTACTGATTTTCTCTTTACTTTTTAGATCCATAAGTTTTTATGTACATTGTATCGCCGGTGTTTTATCTCGATGTCTATAACAATTTCTCTTAGAAGCCTACATATGAACAAACTGCCTCTTTATTGTATTAGATTTTCCATACTTATTCAATTCAAATTCCACCCCTGAATCAATACTAAGCATTTCGACAATACGTATGTTCGTTTTTTCTTCTTCATGGACATTATAATTTTAGGTCATCAATGTAAAAGAGGTGATTATTATGATACTTCCAATATGGCGTATTTATTTCAATGGAAGGTGTAATCTGTGAAATGACAAGATGGAAAGAACATTAAGAAACCACTTGGAAAATAATACAATATGTCTTCGATAAACAATTCACATAACCGAATACCATTTCAGTGAGATAGAAAAATATATGCGTTCCACAAATTTAAATATATGTTCTTTCTTATAGCATAGATATTATGATTTTGCAAGTAGCTGAGAAATCTATTTAGCTCTTGATTCTTATTAGTAACGTATGTCATTTTAATGCCAGTAGGCATTTTTCACAGTTTAAATTATTATTTTATAACGCCCCCCCCCAAAAAAAAACAAACAAACAAACCCTAATACTCGAATGAGGAATTTAAATATTTAGATCTTTATCAATATTAGTCCCACCCAAATCTGGGATGGTAGCATACTTGCTAAGGTGTGTCAATAAGTGTTTAATCATATTAACCGGCATGGATATGACGATTAACTACATCCGCGTCCTGGGTAAGACAATAAACTACGCCCAACATAAAGGCCATTATCAGGATGTTTTGAGGGGCGTGAAACCGACTCTTTATAGCTGGTGTTCCTAGTTCCACCCAAACCCGAGGTGGTAGCACCTGTTAGAATCCCGACTAAGGACAAATATTTCCCTCACCAAATTAGTCAAAACACTATGAATGTATAAAAATTAATTTTTATAGTAAACATGCCATCAGTACATTTACTTGTAAAAAGGAAAATTACTAGAAATATATTTAAAACAAAACAAAAATACTTGCAGACATTTTTGGAAAAAAATTGTCAGCTATATATTTTTGTAAATGACATTAAAAATGCTCCTGAGAAAATTAAATTCCGGCATTAAATGACCCATAAGGTGTTGATATGCCGCTAAACAAGAAAAATATTTTGGTACCAGTAGTTTTCTTGTTTTGTTTTTTTTGTTTTTTTGTTTTTGTTTTTTTAGCTATGTTTCCAGTACCTGTTTTAATTTAGAAATAAATGTTTTCTTGGCCGTAATCAGAAATACATTTAGAGAGCGAAAGATGCCCTCCAAAAGTTAAGTAAATTAATAAGTGTGACATAGACCTCATTGTTGACTGTTGAATCAAACGTATAATGAATTTAATAACAGACGCACTGTCTCTGTGTTTCAACTTCTCCTCATTTCCTTTTATTTGATTTACTGCCTATCGTGAGTCATGTTTCGGTGAAGAAAGATCAAGAAATAAATTTAGGGTCATTTGAAAACAAACAGGATGACCTCCTCAGAATCGGTCAAATAAGCTCATGTGACATACCTCACCAAGTGGCATTTTGGCATTGTAATTTTAGTTTCCCAGTGATTTCTGACGACAATAATTCGGGAGAAGAAAAAAAAGACTCTCATCATGCCATTGTAAAGGATAAGAAATACACCGACAAGCCTATTCCATTACTTGTTGTGTAAGGAATAATAAACTTCGTCTTGGTTAACGTGGGTCTATTTGGCTATTTAATCGGTAAAAACTAAAGGAATATTGGAGCGAATAGATACCAAGTAATCAGTGTATTTTCATCTTGGAGGCATTCCAATTAACCAACAAAAATCATCGCGGAATGTTATAGTTCACATTGGGGAAAAAGAAATAACCAACTTTCGTTAACATTCTATAGCAACTTTGACTGTGGCTATAAACTTTTGCTGTCCAATTTACTTAAACACTGACGTTGGAATTGACATCCAATATCATTTAAGTGTTATGTTATTAATTGTACGTCTGCCACTCTAAACATTAAGTATTTTGTGATATAAAACTTATTTACAAATGTAGTTCTTGCGTTTGTTGTTCGTCAGCAGCTGCTTTTTTGTTTTTTTCTTAGCGAGCCCACTTCTTTCTATGTATATATATATATATATATATATATATATATATATATATATATATATATATATATATATATATATATATATATATATATTCTTTTTGAACCTGGGATTAATACTTTTATACATTGCGAATTCGTAACATAAGTAAAGAATAATTTCTTTAGAAACAAAGAAAAAGGTACTTAAGGTTTATATAATATCACGTCTGCTATATGCAAGTGAATGCTGGAAAATCACTACACAAAGCTGCTGCAAATTTAATCTAATGAAGATGTGATAAACGACAAAATTTTAGTGAAAAGTGAAACGAAAAGAAATGAGAAAAAGATAGCTTAAATTTCTAGAGCATATAACGAGGAAAGAATGCTTGGAGAATTTGACACCCACAGTACTTATTGAGGGCAGAAGGAACACAAGAAAGCAGCGCATATGCTAACTATCTACTCGAAATTGATCGGGAAAATCGTTTAGAAAAGATCGTAAAAAATACTAAGAGCTGCAAATCACAGTTTTGTGAAGTCAACGAATACTCGATGGCACTTTTGTTATGCCAACGAATACTCGTTGTCACTTTCGTAATTCTCGTTGTAGTAGAGACTATGAAATCTCCGATTACAATTATAGTACGCCGTTGAACAATGTAGGTGTCAGACGCCTTTGAATATCACTCCCACTAATAGTACCTGCTCGATAATACTCGCTAGAATATCTGTATAGAATTCCGAATAGCGAAATAGTATAGTGAATATTATAGAGAATAGCAATTCGTATAGTAATAGAGGTTAGAATAGAAGCAGCGATCACTCAGACGTCGCGCTACTTTCTCTATATATATGTTTCCTCTATGGTCACGGGGACCACTTAGTTCAACTAAGAGATCATCTGTTTCTCTTCACTGGCGATCTATGTTCAAGCACAAGTGTCAACAGGAGAAATTTATTCTTATAAAACACACAGGAAATTGTGAACAGCCAGGATCGCAAACGTCCTGAATCGAGACGCTACGTAGAAGAATATCTCCCTAATGTTCTTTATTCCTTCCCTTTATTCTTTCATCGTTATTGGTTTTAAATCTTCTCATCTACTTCACAATTTTAACCTAAATTCATTAAGTGCATCGTCAGCTGTCACTTCTACTTTAATCTGTTGTATCGTAGAAAATATTTGATAGAATTATTGATTTGTTCGATCTGTGTTATTAACCCTTTCTTGGTTATTTAAGGCCGAAACACATTTTCTGGAATTTAAAAATAATAACGTTTTGAGTGAATATTGCATTAACTATATCTTTAGTGATGACAAAGAATTTTCCAGAAATAATTCACATTTATTAAACCATAGCTGGAAAATTAACATGGATTCATAACTTTTCCAATTGTACTGGATTACGAAATCGGCTGTCCCATTTCTCTTCTGGGATAGTATAATCGATAGGTTTCTCTTCTAAACATAATTTAATCCATTCATGGAAATGGTTCCTTTTTTTATATTATCGTTTTTATGTCTTAACTCTAGGTTCTCAATTAATGTTTTAGTATAAAAAGATAATATATATTTATCATCCTTATCCGAATTACTGAACATTTAAAAAGAAGCTCTATGAGCGGATAAATAAAACAATGTTTAAAAGTTTGTTTTTTTTGTTTTTTTTTCTGACGAGTTGAATAAAACCTTATACTGCGCTATTCTCTGTTAATTTAAAATTATTTCAAAGCATTTAAAAAAGATATATTTATGTATTTCAATTTAATTAATCATTTGAAATTATAATAAACTTAAAGTTGTTTGTAAAAATATGAGCAAAATTGTATTTTCTCTTAAAATCCATATTCAGAAGTGCATAAATATTTTAAAGCTATTTTATGCTATGTTATAATGATTAAAAAACAACAAAAAACATATTTCTAACATGCATTATTATATAATAATATACCCAGAACAATTATTTTCAAGGATTAGCAAAGAGCGTGTTTTTGATCTTTTCACTTAATTAAAAAAACAACAACAACAAAAAAAAAAACACCTATTAATGAAAAAAAAAATTAAAATAAACACTTAAATCGACATTTCTGTTCGCGTTATATGAATTTTGGGTATTTATGGAGAGGTGGTGAACTCAGGATATTTTTGATTTGTTAGTCAGTTCCTGTTTGTTTGTTTTTTTAGATTCAAAGCACCCACCATCATAGAAACCGATTTACATGGGATAAAAATAACTAAGAGTGACAAAGGACAAGGAATTGGTGATCGCCATGATCATCAACATAAGGAAGCGAAACGGCACATAGAAGAATATATTCATAATTTTACTTGTCTAACATTTTATATTTTCTTTTATATTATTTTTTTGCCACATTCTTTTCTGTTTCCAACTCCAGATCTTTTTATTTCCTTTTTTTTCTTTTTGTTTTCTTTTTTTCTTCAAGAAATCTTCGTAGAGATGATTTTGACATATCGTCCACTCATGTCAATCAATGTACATTTATTTTATTTATGTCTTTGTTGATGATGTCTGGGTGATTTGTTTGTACTGTTAGATCTGTGTTGAGACAACATTCCCAGAGGATAATAATATCTGCAAACTATAGATTCAGGACGATGTTCATGCAAGATTACGGCTGTTTTTATCCAGGGCGATGAGAGACCTCCCAATGCAGATATTGACCAATCCTGTTATGACGATTTTTGTAATGATTGGTTCTGAGTAGTGAGAATCCTGAGATAAAGTGATCATTTGTTATTATTATTAGTAGTAGTATTATTATTATTATTATTATTATTATTATTATTATTAATAATAATAATAATAATAATAATAGTATTAATAGTAGTAGCAGTAGTAGTATTAGTAGTAGTAGCATTTTCTTGGATTTAACATTTACTTCCGGGTTTAAACCAGAGAATATATATATATATATATATATATATATATATATATATATATATATATATATATATATATATATAATTATTTATTTAGAAATATGATTCCAACACGCTACACAAGAGTTGGAATCATATTTTAAATAATGATTGCATTTATGCTCTACTTTTGTATCGAGCACTATTTTTTAAAAAATAATAAAAAAATACTAAAGAAGTTTGGATTATTTACCTAACGAGTTCTTTCCTATTTTCTATATATTTTCACACACACACACACACACACACACACACACACACACACACACACACACATACATATATATATATATATATATATATATATATATATATATATATATATATATATATATATAGAAAAATGCAAGATCACAGACGTTTTACGTAGATAGAGCTCTTCGTAATGTGTGAGATATACTTGTGAATTCAATAATTTGTATTTATTTACGTTATGCGCTACCAGGAATCCCTTCAGAGAATCTATCGGAACCTTTTCCAATCATTTTGAGGTCTCATACTTCAACGGAAATTATTGATGTTCTCATTTCCACTTCAAGAGCCTTTTAGTTTTTTTGAAAATGTTCAATGTTCAATTAAAATCTGCAGGGTCTACCATGTCAATAAGAAAGTACATTCTGTTTTTGTGGTCTTTGATCACGATATCTGGCCCATTGTTTTCTCTGTGTGTATTTTGAAGTACCATAAAATTGTTATATGTGTTATCTCTGTAACCGGATCTGACTGATATAAATTCCAGTTTCCAGTAGTTTCCTTCCCGTAGAAGTTGCATATTTTCCAGTGCATATATTGGCTCCACTCTAACATGCTTAGTTTTATAACCACTGGGCGCTATCACTGTGCATTCTGATACAAGATTCTTAATTGTTTCTGGATATTTATCATTGACTCTGCATTTCGGGTTGAGATCATTTTGCAGTATGTGTGCCTCGTAGTTTGTAGTTAGCAAGCATTGGTCCTGTGCAGCAATAATAAAATCTTCGATTTCAGCTTTTAACACTGCACTTAGGTACTACTGTTGGGTATGGTGTTTGTATCCATCAGCCTGTTTGTTACGGTTAGAATATTGACCGTGAAGATGCTTATCTTGCCATCGTTTCTGCGTTAGGTCCATTGGATTTGCTTTATCTTTTGCGTTTTTGCTGCTGCAGTAGGAGTCTCGTGTTTTATTGGCACTTCTGAACCCAACTGAACTTTCCTTTTGAATGTATTGGCTTCCGATTATGATTTTGAAAAACAGTTCTTGTTGCAATAATCCTCATCCTTCTTCGGATCTGTTCCCATACGGACTATCAATATCATCTTTAGCATGACACATACAGTAGCAAGAGTAGCTTTCTCGTTCTGACATCCATTTACTTAATGTCAGGTACAATAAAGAGGGTTGAAATTGTGTTGTACCACAGCGACAGCCGAATTATTTATGTCTAATATGCTGTTTGTCAATTCAACTCGATATTTAACTCCATACGCACACGTCTGGAGTATTCTTTTCTTAATTTCTCCTTCATTTGGGTATGTTGTATTCTATCTCCTTCGCTTCTACATATTTATAGGCCTCTTCTTGTTCTAGTTCTTTAATCTTTGTGACAAAATCTAGATCTATTGAGTGAGTTTCTGTGTTGTAGTTGTTGTTGTTGTTGTTGTTGTTTTTCTTCTTCTTCTTCTTCTTCTTCTTATTATTATTATTATTATTATTATTATTATTATTATTATTATTCAGCCTTCCTGGTTTGTTTAATATAAGTGTTCTTAGCGAGTTATTGAACACATGGCATAGATATTTTCTCTGCATGTGAGCAGTGTTCATGTGCGCAACACTTTGTTCCTGTAGTAGGGCGTTTGCTAGAATTTCGATGAAGTGTTTATCAGTTTCCATTTTCATTATTCCTCGTGCTCTGGTTACTATTAGAATAGCGGTTGTGTTTAAATGTTCCATTCTTGAGGTTTCTATTTCCTATATATTGCCAAATTCGTTTTCTAAGTTCTTTTGTTGTCAGGGGATATCACCATAGCTCGTGAGTAGCACAATTTATGTAGTGATTTGTCATAATATATTATCATTTGCACCGGTACGTATCATGAATCATATAATAGTTTACCCTCTGTGAGACGTCGTTGTTTACGTTCATGTCATTTTACTGCTATGCGAATCTTATAGTTTACATGACATAATGTCTTTATTTGCCTCTCTTATACTATATAACTGTAACTTCATTTGTGGAAACAGCAGATTGAATAATATACGACCAATAGTTTTCCTAGCGTAGGGGCTTGATAAAGGATTATATTAGGTAGAAGAATGAATAATGAGACATTTATTGGATATGTTTTCCGAATCTGTTAACATTTCAGGAGATAACCCAAAACAACTGACTCAAGTTCTTACATATTTAAACAGCAAAACCCCAAATAATTTTATCCATGAAGTACAAATAGTAGCATTTAACCCACGCTAAAATATCAGCTCTTTGACCAGAAGACCATTCGACCTTGAGAGCATGTAATTTTCAGAAAAGATTCTTACGGTCGCAAAGATCAATTAATAATATTTCTGGAAAACTGTTATTCACAAAACAAGAAAATTATGTCTAGAAAATAAACATATTTAAATTAATGAATAAATCATCTCATAAAACTTTTAAAATCCATATCAGAAAGGTTAGAATTACTTTAATCAGAAATTCGATTAATCAGCAATGATGCCTATTGATTTATCTATCAAAATGTGTCAACGAAAACCATGCGCTGAATGGCATCAATTTGTTGATCATTGATTGAAGTTTTGGACGACCTGATCGAGGCACATATTTTGTGCTGTCCTTTCTCCGCTAGAAACTCGTAGCCCAATTCTTCACAGTTGCATAGGAAGTGAAGCCTTCAATAAGTGGTTGCAACATGTCCTCATGGTATCCCTTTCAAGGGATACATTTCTTTTGCAGATATTTTCTTAAAGCTCGGGCCTCTGTTTTGTTCATTTTTAGATTTGTCGTACATTACCCAGATTTGTTTGGGCCTCAGCTGTACATAAATTAAATTACAAGTCTAAATTATTTTGTCTAGTTTTAATTTGTCTAATGGGTTTTCACATAAATGTTCAGCTATTTCACATGTTTCTGGGTGGGGCTTAGAAATCTTTGAATGATCATCGTAGTAAAACCAAATGTGACATGTTACAAGTAAATAGAATTTTTCTTATTACTGTGTATTGTAACTGAACTAAGTAACATATCTTATGGTTATGAGATAATTGATAGGTCCAGTAATTCTTTAATCTATATGGAGTACTTAACAAGTTCTCGAAAAGAGATAGTCATTTTGAGGTTTTCTTAGTAGCAATAACAAACGTCTGTTATGTTTTCGCCAAGGAATGTTGTCTACAAAAATGTGCACCTGCAACATTCACAACTGTAATGTGCGGACTATATCAAGAAATGTTTAAATATATTTGTACAAAAAGGACAGGAAGTCAATACGAAAAAAATATTTGAAACATTACAAATTATTTTTAGTCAATTATATGTGAGAAAAAACGCAACTAAATGGAAATATGAAAAATGTATTATAAATTTATCAATTCTTGTTACCTACACTTTTAATGGATGTGAACGGGAATTTAAAAGAGATTAAAAAAGACAGATTAAAGTACACCACCACAGACAGAGCGGGATCGGCTATAGACTAACTACATTCTTACTTACTAATCACGGACAAAAAACAAGAACTGCAAGAAAATTAATAAGTGTTGCATTTTTTCGGACATTTTATTTGTTTTTGATGGTCCTCACATTATTATACGGATCACATCTAAATCATATTTAAAAGACATATTATTATGACTAAAAAATCCTAACTAATATTCAGTAACTTCAACCCTTTCTATTAATTCACATAGTTAGCCTGATTCAAAACATAGCTGTAATTTAGCATGTTGCATAAAGGAATATCACATCCAGTTTTTCCTCTTTTTGTTACCGTATCCCTAGCAAGATCTGAGCGATCTTTTTTTTTTTCTTGAAATCATCTCATCCGTTGCATCTCTTAGTAGTTTTTACCCCCCTTAATATCTTTCGCAGCTAAACAATAACTGACTAATTAAATAAGAATCTAATTCAGATGTCTCTCTTAAATTTCGTGCAAGTGAAAGACATACAATGCTGAGAGGTGTGCGACAAATCTAAAATGAACAAAACGGTCCCTACAAAAGAAAGGTATTAGTTAAATTGTGCTTAATCTTTTTACATAAAATTGTTAGATCGGTTACACGATGTTTTTTTCTGACCTTGCCGTCTATACCCTTTATCATTGTCAAATTATCCAAAATTTATTTCCGCATAAATTCTAGAAATTCAAACAGTCTCATTAAGTTTGTAACTATGTTTTCTTCTTTAGTTTTTGTTGTGGAATCCGGGATGAAATCCGGTCTCAAATGAATGACAAACATTATGAAATATAGCAAATAAATGTATTGACGTAATAATACAATTGGTAATACGGTTAGTAGATCCAGGAATGCGGTTAGTAGCAATAATAATATATATACAGTCTGGGAAATTCAGTATCGAAGTATGACTTCCTTTTGAGTCTACGTGCTCGTAACTGTGATTCCTACAAAGCGGTTACCTCACACTGTTACTCTCTCACTGTTCACTGTATCAGTGTGTCTCTGTAACCCACTCTATCTCCCGGATATTCACTGGCAGCAGTACAAGTACACACTGGTCGAGTCCACTTGTATGAAAAAAGGGGTGGATCCCATAACAGTTTCATTAAAACTTCCTTGTATCTCATATGCTCCGTCCTCTTTCTTCTTGGCATTTTTCTGTAAAACCACATATATCTTGACGTTCCCTGTTAATTTCTATTAAAATTGTTCAGAATTTACTGCTGTATATAAGGAGTCATGGTGCATATAAGCGCAACACTCTTTCCTTTGTTTTTAGCGAAACTTTTCCCTTTCTTAATACATTGAATAGCTTTTGCAAGGCATCTTTTAGTATTCCAATGTCCCTTCGTATTTCTATGCAACATGTTCCATTACCTTTTATAACGCTTTGCAAATAGTTAAATTTGCCTACTTTCCTCATTTAGAAATTTCCAATTCCGAGCTGGCATCTTGTGTTCTTCTTTCATTTCTATCTTCAGAAAAATCTGGATTCTCTTTTTGGATCAAGTGATCCACACCGTCAACATTGTTTGCACATTGTCTCTATTCTGTCAGTCAATATTATTATTCATATCGTCAGTTTCAATTTTGCTATGAAAATGATTCGCATCTTAGTGATCAATATTATTCATTCATTCAGCTGTTTATCCAAGGCTTGCCCCAAGAGTCTCATTTCTATGAATAACCCGTCACACTTTGTAACATGTGCGTTGCCAGCCAATTCATATCCAATTCCAATGCGCCATTGTGGTAGAATCTCAATTCACGATTCTTAGAAGCAACGGCAGATTTCATATTTGAGATATTGCAGCGTTTAAATTAAGCATTCAGATGTGCATAAATTTATCTAAAGAAAATAAATGTGTTCATAGTTCTAACTCGATCCTGACAATTTCTTCCAATCCTCAAGTGAATGTGATATGTCATCATTGGGAAGGCAGGCAGAAATTATGAGATTTGATGGCATTTCTTTGAATATTTTTCATTAAATTTTTCTAATGTCCAATGAACAGTGGAAGAAAAATAGAGAAAACAATGGATTATTGCGTGTCGTTACTTCATTTCATTCTCTACTTTTTTTCTATCCATGAATACACAGAATGAATAATAATGCAATTGATGTAGATAGATAGATAGATAGATAGATAGATAGATAGATAGATAGATAGATAGATAGATAGATAGGCGTCCTGGGTAAGACGTTGAAC
>CAHIKZ030002652.1:67500-90000 GCA_903632075.3 Acanthosepion pharaonis
TTAAATGAGTGTACAACTAAACTTCTTTTCTACGACGATAATGGCAACATTTACACCCAAACTAATTGTGTTAGTATGGGAAATCCACTCGATCCGTGTTTCGGCAATTACATGTCCCGCGTAGAAGACATGACATTTAATCTATTTACTGAATCTAAATATATTTGATCTCTATATAGACAATACTTTTAGCGAAAAACAAACAAGAAATAAATAATGTAAAAGCTACATTTGCAAAAACTCAGTCCTTAGCTTTATCTATATACTGAGCAAAAAAATAAACTTAATAATTTCACCGCCTCATTATCTAAACATACACTAGCAGAAACATTTGCTATCTTAATTTTGAAAAGAAATTCCCACTTAGATATAAAATAAGTTATAAATATTTCCAAAAGAGAGCAGACAAGAATTCATAGTCTCCTCTACGCTTTCTTAAAGAACTAAATAATGCAACGTGCTAGGATATACTGAATGTTGGACAGTTTTTACGCAAAAGTATCAAATTAAATGGCTTAATCTCAGTACCTTGATAGTTGTCTTTAACGAAACATGTATAAAACATGTATTTCTGCCTAGGTATACGCACACACACATGTTTGTGTGTCTGTGTGTATCTATCTATCTATCTATCTATCTATCTATCTATCTATCTATCTATCTATATACATACATACATGCACAAACTATGCACAAAAATAAGAAAATGTAATTGAAAACATAATTAGTGTTTTTAAGAATATTACATTAGATGTCATTTTAGTGCTTTCTCAATTCTATTATTTTCATATGGCGATGGAGAGTTGCGCGGCATTGCCGTGGTGTATCACATGATGTATATTTTGACAGATACAAGACATAGTAACATGACTGTCCATCTCAATTTTGGTTGGGTTTTATAGGGGTTTGAGTATTAAATAAAGTATTAATATAACTATTAGCTGTAAAATATTCAAAGGGTTTATGCAAAGAAAATCTAATCAAAAACAACAAAAAAAAAATACAAAGAAACAAAAATATTACAGCAGTTTCAGTAGGAATAAAGGGATAACATTCCTTCATAATATAAAAATATCTCAGTAAGCAAGGGATATTTTCGTATTTTCTAAAGTTTTACCAAGAGTCATTACGATGCCTCTAACTTTGCAGACAAAATAACATTTCGGGGAGACATAAATCAGATAGAGGCAGACCAAGCACAAATTTGCCAATAAAATTAAGAACACCGGGATTATTTTTATTTAATTGTTTTCAATATTTTCTATCACACTGCCATAACGAATTTATCAAGGCGTTAAAATGGCCATCAAAACATAATTTGTCCATTATTGTATCTTTTTGAATATTTACAATGCAGGTGGGCGGTGGAAAATCTTTATCTTAAATTCGACGATGATTCAAAAAGGTTGGGAAAACTTGTATTAGAACATTATCATCGATTTCATTCAGTTTTCTGAGTCAGCCATCAACGCAATATTAGCGCATATTATGGTATTAGAACGATTTCTATATAGTGATTTTCCAAGCTCACAAACCATTACACTGCGCCGAGGAGCCCAAATGATTTTTTAAGTGTAGCTTAAATGTAGCACAAGGCCGAAAGTAAGGAGACACCTAGTGAGGATCGAACTCACTTTTCAGTCATAACTAATCTTTCAAGACAAGCTTGCTAACCATTACATCACGCCGAGGTGCTCCTATATTGATTTTCCAAGCGTAGCTTAGATGTGGCAGACGGTCGAGTTTGGAGCACTCAGTGAGTTTCGAACTCACTAATCAGTCGTAACCGTTTTAAAGAGACGAGCTTGCTAACCATTAGTAATTTTCCAAGCGTACCTTGGATGTGGCACAAGGCCGAAAGTAAAGGGGCACCCAGTGAGGATCAAACTCACTACTCATTCGTAATTGTTCTAGCGAGACAAGCTTGCTAACCATTACACCAACTCGAGGTGCCATAGCGATTTTTTTAAGCTCGGCGTAGATGTGGCACAAGGCCGAATATATGGGGCACCCAGTGAGGATCGAACTCACTACTCAGTCGTAATTGATCACGCAAGACAAGCTTCCTAACCATTACACCACGTCGAGGTGCCCAAACTATTTCTGTATATGCTAATTGCTTGTGGGTATTATAATTAATTTAGGATGGTCTCGTTTTATAGGTTGAATAAATCAGATGTGAAAACTATTATTGGCTTCACTATTTTTCCAATTTTCTGTGTACACTGAATTCGTGCAATATTTGCATAAATATTTTTATGGCAATTGTTCCAAAGATTTCTCCTCTGTTGTTCCTCAACTGCAGGAATTTAAGCCTACTACTATATTGGCAAATAAGTCACATCGCTTTACTGTTGAAATAGCTAGACAAAAGTTCTATTCTAATAATTAATTTTCTCACGCGCCTTACCTCTAGAACTGTTTTCTTTTTCTTGTTTCAAACATGAAAATCTGTGCAAACGAATATTTGCTGATTTTGCTGCAGTAGCGGATATTTGGTGCGATTATCTTTCAGCAAGTTGAAAATGTTTCTCATTCACTCGCTTATATCCGAAATATATTAACTTGTATAAAAGGCCGTGAAAAATATTATATTTTATATTATTTTTTACATTATTTTTACATTATTTTTAGTCTATTTTTACATAACTTGTATAAAAGGCTGTGAAATATATTATATGTTTATATCATTTTTTACATTATCGTACATTATTTTTACATTATTTTTTACATTATTTTTACACTATTTTTACGTAACTTGTATAAAACGCCGTGAAAGATATTGTATTTTTATATTTTTTACATTATTTTTACATTATTTTTACATTATTTATTACATTATCTTTACACTATTTTTACATAACTTGTATAAAAGGCTGTGAAATATATTATATTTTTATATTATCTTTTACATTATTTTTACATTTTTTTTTTACATTATATTTACACTATTTTTACATTATATTTTACATTATATTTTACATTAATTTTATATTACTTTTTATATTATTTTAATATTAATTTTACATTATTTTTTTTTTTTTTTTTCTTGATTTATTACATGTATTACATTCTTTCTGATTATGTTCCAACCAATTTGGATTTGGTAATGCTCTTTTCATTCTTTTCCTTTTTCTTCAATTCTAGATTTCCTTTCGATTTTACCTATGTATGTCCTTTTTGATTTTTGGATGGAGATTTTGCTACACGTCGTTATGCTTCTTTTTTTTTTTAATTTTCCTGTAATATTTCATTCCTGTTTCTTTATCTCGTTCCATTTGTTTAATGTGAGTTTTATTCTTGCACTGTCGATCACATACATTCCTATCTTTATTTTAGGCCATCGTTCTTTTCTCGCTTTTATTACGAGAGAAGAGAATTGAATTGTATGATGTCCCTATGAGAATCGAACGCATTTTTATAAACGCTACAATGAGTGATATATTCGGATCATAGCAGACATTCTCTTCTTTAAATATATACTCTAAATATGTCCAAGAAATTTTCAACAGCCATTTTGATTTTAACGAATATTTTGAATTAAAAAATATGAATATTAATAATTGTCAGTTAAAATCATACCATGGAAAAAGATAGACCCTGCTAATGCTAGCATTTTGATATAAAATTGGAATCAGCGTTAAAGTTCAAATTCTGTTTTAGACATTTGCGTCCATATTTAGGGATATAAATTTGATAAAAAAATAATATAGGATTAAATATATTATATTGTGCTAGCTTCCTTTGGCGTGGAAGATCCGAGTTCCAAATCCAGCTGGGTTTGTTAATTTAACTCACGCTCAAATAACACTCGGTAATGTATGAATGCTACTCTTCCTCCCCCAGCTATGGGTTAATTAGTAAGAGTTATATGATTATATCATTTTTATCTAAAACAAATCTCGTACCATCAATAAATATTTTATGGCTTTATATAACCTGCAAATAATTGATAATCCATAGAAAAATAGCAATCAATCAATGGATTTTGTTAGGAGATGAACAACTCTGAATTTAAAAAAAAAATACAGTTGAACATTCGCGTGGCGTTCTTTACTTGAGTCCAGCTCATAATGAAACTAAGAGCCAGAAATTGAGCTCTATTTCAAATATATTTCTCCAAACTATGTGAACTATTTTACTTTCAGTTTTTGGAGTTGCTCTTTCACATTTGGAACAATTGTAGTTTGTTTGATTAAAGCATTTTCCCTTTCATATATGCTATGTTAATTTATATTTTTTTCAGAAATATTTGTTTCTTTCAAAATTTGCTGAAATGCAATTAAGGAATCTTGCTCGTGTAACTAGGAAATTAATTTAAGATTTTTCAATCCATAGTTAATTTAATATTATTCTCTATTATTTTTTTATTCACGAAAATATTCTAATGGTTAATGTTATTTATTTATTTTGATGTAAATTGTATTTCTAATTCTAACAAATGAAAAAGTATGGGGAACAGTTCTCATATCATGATGTAACTTAATTTAAATTAATTAATCAAATTTTTCTCAAGTTTTTCTTCTTAAAATTTTCTTTAGAAAACTTGCTTCCGTGATTCAGTTTCACACTGCAAAATATATTTAACATTATCATTATTTGTCACATACATTTAATTTAATATTTTCTCTTTCATATTATATTCATACCTGTTGCAGTATACCTACGAGTCATAATGGCTATGTCCGCATTCATATAAATACAGTAGTAAATACTGTATGTTGGTGTGCAGTCGGAGATTCGTATCCAATTGTGCTGGTGAAACTCTCTGTTTCCGGACAGAGAGGATCCCCAGGCGAGGACAGAGTCACGTCTCGCCAAACAGCTACCCGACCCAATTATATACGGTGTCTACAAGGAATTTTTGACCGAACCTACGGGCTCGGATACCCCACATTATATTCGGCCTTGTGGTACATCTGACCGCGTGGGGCGGTTGGTAGATATTCTGCAGTTAGAGATTCGTCTTCAGCTGTACTCGTCAGACTATGTGCCTCCCCAAACGAGGCAATGGCGAAGAGCAGAGTCTCGGGAAAATCTACCCTACCTCGTTTTATACGAGATATTCAACGAACAAACAGGCTCAGATACCCCACATTAAATTCGGCCTTGAGGTACATCTGACGGCGTGGGGCGGTTGGTAGATATTCTGCAGTTGGAGATTCGTCTCCAGCTGTGCTGGTCAAACTCTCTGCCTCCGGACAGGGAGAATCTCCAGACGATGCTATGACGAAAGGCAGATTCTGCTCTCGAGAAACAGGTACGCGACACCGTTTTATACGGAGTCTACGGGTAATTTTTAGTCGATCCAACAGTCTCGGGTACCCCACATTATATTCGGCCTTGTGTCTCCTCTAACCCCGTGGGGCGATTCTTTGATATCCTGCAGTTGGAGATTCATTGTAGAATTCACTTCACTCACTTCTAGTAGTTGAATAATTCTGCGAACCGCTGCCGAATCTTATATGTGTTGTTCTTGTCCTAAATATTATCGTTCATTACCAACATTCGTTTGTTTATTCTATTCAGTAATCTTCCCTAGTTTACAACAATACCAATAATTATATTGTTAATAATTTGTCATTTTGTATTAATATATTCTGTTTTGCTTTCTAAAAGTTCTAAATATAAACTGTTGAAATTTAGCTTCCCGTTAAAAAAGCAGGTATCATAAAATAAGACGAACTGTAATATTTTTAATACAGAAAAAAGCAAATGTAATTTATTAAGAATTTGTTACATTATATTAATTGCACATAATAAAATCTGATTAATGTAATCCGATATTTGTTATTGTAAAGGAATAATTAACCTTTTTCTTAACCGAGAACTCGGATTAATAATCGTTTTTTTCTAGGTACATCTCTAACCAATAAGCAGCATGTTTAGAATAAAGTCAGCATTACATTCGTAAAATCATTTGGTAGCGGTGAAATATGATAATTTTAAGTTTATAATTTTTATGTCAGATTATTATTTCTGTATCCATATATCCGATAATATCTCCTATAAACTGTTGTAATAAAGTTATTACAACAGTTTTAAAGTGGATAATGTATTCAATGATTAAATGATATATACAAATTCGTACACGCTTTGTTAATACCAAGTCATATATTAATATTAACACTTCTGCTGCTAACTACGGAGATCTTCGTTTTTCTTATCTTGCTCCAGCTGGCTAAGTACGGAAACCTACGTTTTTTTACATACCGCTGGTATGAGTGTCCCATTGCGCCATCTATCGTAAAATCACAAAGGACAATACTTCAAAAGATATCAAGTGTATACCCATTAATGATCTGGTAAGTCATTCCCAGGTAAATCCATGAAAGTGGAATGCTGTAAAACACACTGGTGCCAGTTTTCTGTGTAATAGAATATGTAGGTTGAAATTTGGCATTTTCTTTAAAAATGGCTGGCCGGATGGGGGCAGCACTGGGCAAATGAGTAGCAGTGAAAGTGTTAATGAGACCTAAGAAAAGAAAACACATGCTAAAAATGAAGAGTGTTAACTATTCGAGACAAATAAATTATGCTTTTCATCTCTAATTTTTCGTTGGATTTCTTAAGCTGATTATAACAGTATATCAGTGCAGACGGAAACTGGAACAGTGGAACGACTAAATCTGAAATAGTCCTATAGTTGAAACCCTTAGTTGCCTATGAGTTGGCCTGTAGTAAAAGACGCCGTTGACATCCAGCAAATACGCCCAGGCAATAGAATTTACCACTGCTACCAGAGAGGCACAAAAAACACGAAAGGGGGAGATATAGATCCAGTAACCTATCGAACGAGCATATATAAATGGATACCAGAAGAGAAAAATTAGGGAGCTTTAGTGAACCGTGATGGATCATGTCCTGAAGGGGAATGACACGTATCAGAAAATGTCATTCTTTATCAAACCTTTCCGGAATAAAGAAAGCTATCTATTTAAACATGGAGCCGGAGACACGGATATAAAATCAAGTCCACAATCATCAATTTTTGCCTGATTATTGGCTGAAAAATTGGTTGATCTCGCTAAAAATTTCTCAACTCTCATTTATCTATATATCTGTCTATGTGAGCGTATGTATGAGATTTGGTGTTTATTGTGACATAATCACGACATTATATGTGGCTCGAACTGGTGCTTCGATTACTACGCTCATTGTACTGTATTAGATGTTACTAGTGTTATCAATGTATTATCGCACTCTCTCCGTTTTGTATTAAAATTCAAATAAGACCTCTTTTCACTATAAGGATTTTTTTCTTGTTACAAAAATAACAATATACTGTGTACCAGCTACGTTTATTGGCTCCAGCAGGAAAATTTTGCTGACTACTTCTCAGTCACAGAGAGTTTGAAATTGATTGAGAGAACTTTCTTACTAAGTTCTTTCTTCCAAACGAAAATTCTAACTGAATAATTTTGGAGGATAATTTTTCCTTTCTTTCTAACATGAAATTTCGCGTTTTGGTTACTTTCTGATTAATCAATCTATGGACTAATAAAAAGACGTCTAGACATTTTCCTTCTTCCCCTTTTTTTCTGTGGGAAGGGTGACCAGCAACTGGCCCAGTCAACTCTATTCTATTTCAATAATACGATATTTTTCCCAAAATATATATTTGGTTATTAGTTAGGACATGATTTTTTCTAAGCCATAAATTATTCTCCTATATTTTAAGCACAATATGTCATGCACACTGTTACTTACAAAGCAAAGACACAAGTATACATGCGCATATGTATGCGGCTTTATATGTGTATAAATGTGCACATGCATGCTTGTATGTGCGAGTGTTCTTATGCGCAATCGTACAGATAGAAGCATGTGCGCATAGATTCAAACAATAAATCAAATTTAATTATAAATCTAACGTCCTGCAATTAATACTTAAGATACCACCAAACTAAATAAGAAAACAAAATAATAGCCAAGTGACTATATAAAAATATTTATCATTTAACCACTGATATCATTTGTTTATGGGAAAAAAAAACGAAATACAACTTTCGTAAATCAAGAAAAGCCTAGAAGCCTGGAACATTGAAAACGATAACATGTCTAGAGAAGAAATCGGAAATAAGCAGCTACAATTAGTTACAATTGAAAGAAAAGAGGAAATAGGAAAGAAAGAGAGAAAAAAATAACGAATAAGTGTAAATTGGAGAAAAGCGAAGAAAAGGACAAATAATCACGACACCCTATATGTACGCACATCCGTGCAGACGTGCGAACGCACGCGAACTCCCATCCGCAGACAAGTGCATGGCTGCACGCCTACAAACGCGCACACGCACACAAAAATATGGAAAATGCATTTACATCAATGATAATTGGAAAAAAGAAGAATCAAGAATTATAAGCAGGCAACTGCTGATAAACCTTGAAGAGTTTACGAGACTCTGGAGAGACGGGAGAATGATGGAACATGGCGTAAACTATTAATATATAATGGGCTAATGATTAGAAAAATAGCATTATACTAATTTACAATTTGATGATTTACAATCTTCCTTAAATCTTACAATCGGATACTTCGAAAATTGTTCCAAATAAAATTACTGACAAAGGAAATATCAAATTTCTCTCACTTGGAATATTACCGCTCAGACAGAAAACCGCACACAACAGTGAGGAAATACCAAACAAATGATTTATGCTTTTGCACACACACGCAGAAGTTTTGTTAAATTGAAGCAACGATTTCTGTTTCTTTTTTTGTTCCCAATTATTGAATGTTATATATAACAATCCAGTCTCGGATAAGTTCATGCTTTATTTACATTATTTATAATGTTCGGACTGTTGTCGTCATCATTATTATCATTTTCTTGACGTTAAGAATACTTTATGTAATGCAAATGTTTACAATAACTCATTCCTGAAATATAAACGAGTTCATGGTTGGTTTGTTTTGTTCAAGTTATTTTGAACATGATCAAAAAAACTGGATATCGTCCGTGTGGTAGAAACGATCTTGTTTCTTAAATCATTGCATTTCTTGGAAAGTTAGAATTCCAGCGATTATCCGTCATTTACTCAACTTCTTGGCTATCGTCTGGCTTCTTTGTGTTTTTTTTCTCTGAATAATTTCAAAGGACTTATTTTAATAAGCTTTACTCAGCTGCATGAATTTAGATATAGTACTACACTAGAAATGTGTATAATTTGTTTAATAATTGAAATAGCTATATAAAACCCTATGTTCTATTTTAATATTTTCTTTTCTTGCAGATCTTGCATGAAGGACTCTGTTCCGGTTTCTTGCTTTCCTTTCACGTACGTCATTTCATTCGTGCTGAATCTTGTTATTTTATTGTTCTCGACTCACTAACGTTTTTCTCATGTTCTTTTATCTCAGTATTACATTGCATCTCAGTGGCATTATCGCCTTACTTGGCGAGAAGCGATAAAACTATGAATAATGATGTTATTTTGTTCAATGTTTCCCCAATTTTCAAATTGAGGATAGTAGAATGTGTCGAATAATCATAAGTTTGATCATTATATTATAAGTATATTTAATATTTGACCACAAATAGAATATATGTAAACATTGGATCGTTTTGATATATATGACGGCTCAATTAAAAATAATATTTCGTTAAGAGCAAACGGAAAATATTTAAAACAAACAATTGAATCTCTGACATTTTAAATCGTTAAAAGAATTCCCCCCAAAAAACAAAAAAACGCAGTTATCAATATCGTAAGCAGATTTTCAAACTTGACATTTTTGAAGAGAAAATGGAACTCAGCAGTTTAAGAAATCAGGAATGAGTTTTATGAAGTATCGGTAATATAAACAGGACTCCTTCTAAAATGATATGAAATAATTTCTTTTTCCTTTCGAATTATTGCCTCGCCTTAAAAACGAAGTAAACTGATAATCAACAAAATGATATTTCAAAAAAATACGCCGATCTTTTTTACAAAGTTTTAATTCTAATCAAGTAAGTTATTTCATGTCTGCTCTCTCAATACAGTCTCAAGTTATTTAATATTTACGAAATTTTGAGCCTAAGTAGAGTTGCAATGATTTGGTCTTCGTCAAAGCATTTCCTTTGACGCCATAAAGATTTTCACAGCGTCACTTCTACTTTTCTAAACTGTTTCATTAGGCATCCAATCTTATTTTTGTTGACGACCTGTAATCTCCCTCCGTTTATCGTCGAATGTGGCGGCAAGATGGTAATGTGGGAATCGGAGCGTTTTCAACATGGACAGTAAGAAGATAATGACGTTTAAGCCACCTCATCAACAAGAACAAAACAACAACAATAAACATAAACAAAACAACAGACACATTATGAGACATAAAGTGTGATCAGTTTGGGTGCTAATATTTTATAATATATTTTTATATTTATTTTTTGTCTGTCGGTTAAATTAACGCACTCATCCTCTTGAACAAAAATTCCGTTTATTAGACATCCCACCCTCTTCAGAAAAATCTCCTTTCACAAAAAATATCCTACTGCAAGTTCTTCCTCCAAAAAATCACATTGAAATGGCCCCAACTTCTAAAAGACAACGAAACCTTTCAGTGAAGGCTAGAGAAGAGGAAGAGAGGAGGGTGTTCGCCGCATTATCCCGACCCAGGCTGAAAGTACTGGAAATTATGGGAATCGAATCAAAGAACTGAATTAATTATTGTCCATAAGACAATATGGAGATAAGGACGTAGAATTGTCACAAAAATTTCCAGGGGCAAAGCGTGTTCGGAGGGTCGGCTGAACTGGGTCGGGGTGCAGCGGATATGGTGTATGGTCGAGGAGGCCAACAAATCATTTAAAATTTCACCCTCAATTCGCATCTTCAGGATTGATGTATGTTGTTTGGAAGAGACCCAGTTTTCAACTCGCGACCATGAAGATATTATGTCTAATATGTTTGTCTTCTATTCAGCCTTTTACTAGTAGCATGAGAGGTGTTTCCTAGCTGGAGAGAATTTCTGTGGAAGCGGCGTTCGCTCTTATTTTCGAAGATACGCCAGGCATGCTTTGCGCGCTGGATATTATTATCAAGGATAAAGCTCTTCGTTTTGTTTGGGTTTATGCACCAAATAACCATGCAGAGTGGCCTGATTTATTTCGACGGAACGAGATATGTTTGAAGATATCTCGTTCGGTAGTTTCATTGGGCGAATACAATGCCTTGCTTGACACCGACAAAGATCGTATACGGGAAACATCAGTTACTAACTGTTGCGGTAGAATCCACCTAATTTGCATAGTGGAGTACCGACCATATAAATATGGTTGGTACCGGGAAGAGAGAAAGGAATCAAGAGATTCAACCAGAGACTCTGCCCGACTGCGACTCAGTCAACACATTCTCCAGGAACGGTCTTACCAGGAATATACAAAAGACTATATGTAAATATTGTGTACATTTTCTTGTTTCAATACATTTTGTTCTAAGTACCTTTTGTGTTGCATTATTATTCCATGCATTAGTCAAGTTTCAACACTAACCAACCAGATATAAAATTGTTTCGGAACTTTATCGATGGGTTTAATCTGGCCGACAAAATATCACAATGAACACCCCCGGGAAGTAGTGTATACTTGGACTAATAAGGGCAGCTCGGCTTCGGTGTTATCTTCTAGCTATATCTACTGAGACCTAGTTCAGAGAGTCGATAGAGGGCGCTTAGTTTGTCCAAGTTTTCATTCGATAGTTTACACTGATCATATGATCGTCCGGGTTTATGTAAACTTCGAGAGGCCTAAGGTTAGGATGGCTAGCTACTGGAATTTGAATGAATCATTATTTGGTGAGCAAAATTCCCTGGACCAACTGTTATCATTTTCGCAGCGGGGACTGACGTAGGCTGTGGTTGGGAATATGTGGTGGAATAATTTGAAATCAAAATGTAGGTCTTTTGAAGCTGATTATAGTCGCCGACCCAATCTAGCAGCGCAAAAGTCATGTGAAGAGAAAGTTCATCGGCCGATTAAATACAGTGATATTTGGAATGTGGCCTCAACTAGGATGGAGATGGCACCCTTGCCTATCAGGATCAGGTTTCTCTGCTTAGGGGTAGGTTAAAATAATGTCTTCCGATGCAACGAATATGGCCACGGAATTGCATGCAGAGGAAGCTTGAAATGCATCAAGTCGACATATCACGAGAAACATATTGCCTGAAAAGCGTGCCGTGACTACGGACGTGGGTATATGTGAGACTTTTCGAGACTACTTTCAGGAGTTGTCTACCAGGAGTTCAGTCTGAGCATTGGTTCGATGCTTATTTGGCAGATTATTTTCGCCTCGGGGTAGCTGAGGCAGCTGAATGCGAGGGTGCAATCAAAGAATCTGAGAAATGGGAAAAGGTGAATCAAGTTGTCCAGGAAAAAACTTCCAGATTAGATGGTCTTCCTTACGAAATGTTGGCGTGTTTACTGCAATACATATATCCCTGTAGTCTAAATGAAGATCTGTGGTTATAACATCGTTTTTTGATGGTACGTTTCTGTACACCCTATGCAAGATCTGGTTGGTCCATTTTCATCTTCGACCACAGCTTTGTAAATCACACCCTCTATACAACAGGCACCGTTCAATGGACAATTATTTTTTCCCTGTAGTTGCAAGATACATTGTTCTACCACTGTTTTGTATATCTGCTCAAAAATTCTTCGTATTTTGACTCTTGATAGTGCTTTGTAAATTTCCAGAGCAACTATAAGTTGATTTCATAGTCTTGTTTTTTGAAAATCCTATGTAATTCAGAAGGTTTTGGGAAGTACTTTTGTTCTGAAAATACTTCCTATATTTTTTTCACATGGATATTAAATGAGAGCGGGGTGAACCAAATTATGTTTTATTTTTTTTGTTGTTTTATGATCCTTATTTTATTACACATATTATTTGATAGATGTTGATTTAGTTGGAGGTTTGAAAGTTATGTTCATTATATATTACTCCCCCTTCAATTTAGTTACGTATACATGATTCTTTTCATCAAATATTTTCATTTGACGTTAAATTTTTGGAGATCCATTTGGAATGTGCTTAATTATAGTCGCCAGGTTATTAGATTTGGGATTTACCTATTTTAACACTGTAGTTGGTTTCATATAAGGTGAAACCGTTGCTTTCAAAATATTGATCTCAACATCTAAATATTTCATCTTCATCTCAATTGTTATTTCATAGTTCAAATCTTTCAAGAGCTTAAAATCTTTTTCCTCGTGACATCGTTGAGTATCTTATTATCAGACACGAGTATCAACTCATTATCTCTATATAGACAATGGTTATCCATATGAAAAATTTTGTTAATTTAGCTCATCGGCTGCGAAAACTCAGCTCCTTCAAATGATCCTTGATGATGAGATTAAGTGTGCAGAAATAGGGGCAACAGTTGTAAATTGTGCAAAGAAGAGTAGTTGTCCATTGTCATTTATCGGGATCGTAATAAATATCAAATGAAATGTCAGAGATAATGTCTAAAGGAAAGCATAATAATAAATACATTCCAGGTCTTTAGGAACCCGGATGAAGGTTAAATATGTCAATGACAATATACAATGAAATGTACTAAAATAGCATATAAACAGAAAATATATTAAATAATTTTCGGGCTTAGTCTATTGTGCATTTATAAACATTAATTTGGATTTGGTAAACCCGACGCTTCTCTATAGCTATGTGGTATAGCACGTCAGATCAAATGAAGGTTCCCTGCTGCGGAAGTATATAAAGTTTCAGTGATAAAATCATCAATTCATTATTTAAAATATATTCTATAGATACGTAAATTCGTGTTAATAACTCTATCTAAAGAACGCATATTTTCTACGAAATTTCTCGAACAATGAAAACAGATACTGTTTAATTAAAAAAGAAGGAGGGCATTTACTTAAATAAATCGTATCTATTAAAATAACGTATAAACAGGAAATATTATATATATATATATATATATATATATATATATATATATATATATATATATATATATATAACAATTTCTGTTCTCTGACTGACCAAAAAAACAAAAAATATTAATTTAAATTAAAACTTCTGGTAATTCGCTCCGATTCTGAAAGGTGTATCACCCCAGAACATTTCAACATGCTTTTCAAATTTCAGATGATCTAATCTCGTAAATAAGCGTAGAACAAGGGAATTTTTGTGGCAGTTAACCCAGAATAATTACTTAAACTTCCATTCTGTCTTTGTTATCTTCTTTGTAACGGTGATTATAGTCATGCATACGCGAATATCACGAATGAATCAGCCAAACTTCCATTTTGTTTTCAAGTTGTTTACAGCAATGATCCAAAAGCTTTATTGTTCCCGTGAGCCTTTATTCATTCTACTTCGTATTTTATTGATGTCAATAGATCAAATTTTGAAAACAATATGCTAATATACAAATTAATCAATTTATCCACTATGGGGGGAAAATGACATAGAAGAGACTGCCCGTTATATAATGTAGAACTGTGAATGAGTATTTGTATGCATATATGTATGTATATATGTATGTATATATTCTTGATCTCGTTGACTTCTGTGACTGGCTAATAATTGATTTGCTATTTTATTTCCGTAGTTATTTTACATATTGAAGACTAACATAAGTTATCAACAGGAATATCTGTAATAATTATCACAGGAGAAAAAAATGAAAATTTATTCAACTATAATGAATTAATATATTGCCGCATTATATTACCGTATTTTTATTTTATACAAATATTAAAACAAGGAAACTATGACAGATTTATCCCATATTTCCTCACATTTATTTTCGTCCATCAAGCGTTTTTCCATATACGAAATAAAATTAGCGTATAGCTGGACAAAATCTGTTGAAAAGCAAATAGAAATTTTAAAACATTTGGAAGAGGAAAATACAACTGTAGTGTATTTCTTCTCTTCCTAGTATATGATGTCTGCATTTAAAAACACAGAAATGACCCGAGAAAATTTAAATATACAGTACATCATTCTATTGGATCTAGCACATGGCATAGTGGATAAACACGTTAGTTAGATCTAGTGACAGGACCCAAGTGTAATTCAATACCTGGTTCAGGCGGTGGAGAACATGGAGAGAGAATTAAGCAGGAGATAACTGATAACTGACATGCATTAGACATGAACGTGGAAATAGAACAGTCTACTCCAATGAGCGAAATAAAGGTTTCAGTTCGACATTCCAACCACGTGAAGAAGTCCGGAGCGTACAACGGGCGAAACGTTGTAATAAATATTTTAACAAAGATGACGACAATAGTCCGAATAATGTATATAGTGTAGGTTCATCAAATTTAAATATATTCATTTAATTATTTCACTCGAAGTAAGGCAATGAAGTCGCTATGAGGCAAGACGTTACTGAGTGTGAAAGAATATGAGGAAAAATAAAAAAAAATAATATTAAAACGAGTGAACAATAAAAGAATATGAATTAAGAAGACAGAATAAAACGATTTCTGTCATTTAAAATTTTGAAGATGTAATGGAAAGCAAGAAACCGGTAGAAATTTGAACCAGCGGGAAATGCGAGTGAAAGAGCTGTTACTTCTAGTTATTTCAACAGTAAAATAATTATACCTTGCCGCCAATCTGAGATTCTTTTTTCTTCAGAACTTTAGCCATCATGCCACTCTTAATATTTTTCTCGTTTTTGTCTCGGCTAAACTCTTTTACATCCTCCATTTACTCAAGTTTTCTACTTATGTTTTGTTTTTGTCGGTTTTGGTTGACTTCCATGTCTTCTATATAAAAGTTTCGAAACCCACCCTCCTCATGATGTGTCCTAGAAATTACAAATGTCTTTTTCTGATGATAATTATAAGCATCCTTTTTGTTTGCACTTTCTCTAAAACTTCGTCGTTCATCACATTGTAGGGACGCAGAACATATTTGGTTTATTTCTCTCTCTGGAGATAAATCTGGCACAAGGCCACATCCAGATGTACTTTACAAATAAGACCTCTTTCCCTATTATTTAATTTATGAAGATCAAAAACTCTTGACGTTAGACAAGAAAGGAGAAATAATGATTCATAAACATCTTGTTTCAAAACATAACAATTGAATCTATTAATATTTCATATACATGCATTTGAACTGAAAAGCTATGACGGAGTCGTGTCCCTTTGATTAGGTAATAGTTGTGCCTGAGTGTGACGGACGCTGATAGCCCAAACACGCATACACGCATATATTAAGGTTAATCTCCGCCTGGCAACAGAAGAGGTCACGTGGAAGTCTTGAGGCATTTTGGGAAGGTAAGTCAAGAGGTTAACTGACTCAATTACCCGTAGCAACAGATGTCTAGACAGGGGACTGATGTAAGCTGGAATTCGCGCCAAAACGCAGGACACGCGAGAGTCAGAAAATTACTTGGGAGTCAGTTGCTGTCTTGTCTTTAAAGGAGCAAGTCTCGAAATCGAAGCGCTGATAACTTATGAACGGGAAGATGAGACTCATTTGATAATGATTAATCACAGGTACTCCGGACAAGAAATATAAGAACATGTATTTCTGTTCGATAACCCGAAATTGAAGACGATAACCTGTGTTATTTATCACAGAAGACGCAGCGGAATTTGTACGCTTAGAATACAAACTGCGTTGAAGAAAAGAGAAAACCAGAGAGGAAGAAAGTATATATTTCTGTTACAAGCTGAATTGTGTAAAGAAGAAAGAAAGAAAGAAAGAAAGAAAGAAAGAAATAAAGAAAGAAAGAAGAAAACCAGAGAGAGAAAGAAAGTGTATATCTCTTTTACAGCCGGACAGTGTGTGAAATCGTATTTGTGTCAAAAAAAAAAAAAAATTGAAAGAAAAGAGGAAACGTGAAAGAGAAAGGAAAGGACAATGATAAAAAAAAGAGAACTGAATATAAATATAAGTAATCATATATTTTGGACTCGTGTTAGAAAGATACACATGCATCCATAAATATTATGTTTTTACAAACGCATTTCCACATGTCAAAATAATAATATGTAACTCCTATCCCATCTCTTTTGGTTATGCGTTGATTTCTGCATTCGTAGTTATTCATACTTATATTTTTTATCCGTTCGGGTTCAGTCGAATCCATTTGAAGTTAGGCATATTTTGATATCCCAACATAAGTCTTGAGATCTGGTCGTCGGATGTTTTACTCATGTTTATATTTTCTTTTATTTTAATATTTTGTATATCTCTACATATTAAAATTCTTATATCAAAATTCACTACGCCTTATCGTTCATCCTTGAATTGTGGATCAGTATTCGTGTTGGAACCGAAGCGAACCTGGGAAAAGATTACTGTTCGATTATCCTAATCGAACAGTAATTTTTTTTTGTTTACTAATTGTCCATTGTCATATCTGAGAGAGATAGTCTGTATCTCTCCACAGGTGTGATAATGTATATATCTTCTGGTCGGCGTATGATCGCCTTATAAACCCATTCGTCGACTAGGGCATATGACACTAAGTTCATATTAAAAGGAAGTAATATTAAACTGTAATAGAAGAATATGAGTTCGTGTTGAGTGTTTGGAATTGTATGAACAAGTTAGGTAGAGTTCAGAGATAATTCTTGCATGAATTAAATATTGTTCATTTAACGTCTGACTGGATCAATCAAGACGGGAGTTTATTTAAGGTCACATTTTGGCGGCGTGTTGAAATTTACGAGTGACGTAGATAAGTTAGGCTCGAGTCAGGAAGAGCAGGAACAGAGAGATGAATGAAAAGAAAACTTGAGGGAGTTTACATGTGTTGGGTTTATATATCCGCCTGTATCATGTGATAGGATCAGAATTGATTTGGTTCCTAAATTGACTCTGCACGTAAGACCGATCTGATTGGTTGAAACTGACCAATCAGCAAGTTGCATGTACTGTGATTGACCAATGGTTTCTAGTTGATATTTTGTATGAAAGTAGGATGTTACGTACCAGATAGGAAGAGTGCATTTCCTAAAAAGAGGTAAGGTTGGTTTGTTGTGGAAGATTCCACATGTTCGGTCTAAGTTATGCTCAGCAGCCTTCTATAAAGACACAATGTTTAAGATTTGAGCTTTCTTTTCATCTGTGAGAAGATTATCCAGCATGGACTGCCATATAGAAGGAGTGATATTACGGATGAATAATATGTTGGTAGACAGCATTCAGATTGACAATGCCCCATGGCATTGTATGTCCTTTGTTAAAATACTTATCTGATATTAAAATTATAGCACATATTTGATTTTAGTATCTCACCTTTGTAATGTGCATGTTCTTTTTGTAGTTGATGCTTGATAATTTATTCTCGTTTTACTTCACGATCATCTGTAGTAATTCTTGTAGTTTCTTTTTGTGTAGAGCTATCAGCTCTGCTTGGTCTGCATATTCTTAAGAATGTGGCCATCGATAATGAGTTCTTTCAGTACGTTTAACTTTCTCAGAAACGTTTCAATGTATGGATTGAATAAGTACGCCGAGAAAATACATCCTTACATAACATTCCTTTATTTTATTTGTCCTAAATTTCCATAAAATCTACGAGAGCAAACAATATATAGGCATAATCCAATTTTTCAAATTAGATTGTGTTTGTCCCTGAATGGACGAAGGAATAATACGAAATCTTATAAGCAAACAAATCTAAACTTTTGAAGATTCAATTTTATTTGTATTTTGAAACTTGAAATGATATTTTCTTCGATTTGTGTGTTTGTTTGTTTTTGAATAGGAGATTATAGGTTCTCCTATGGTTCTGTTCATACTCCTCTCCGTTCTTGTACAGGAGTAGAGGCACATATTTTGTTTCCTGTTTAGGAAAGGGTTGCCCGTTCCTTTCCTTTTCTCACGCCGTAATAGTGGTACTGTCATTAATTTTTGTGTAATGTGATGATGCTAGCAACGTATCTCATACTAAGGGTGCCGGGTTAAGAGTTTTTTGGTTGCTGATCCTGAACTCTTGCGTAGCGTCTTGACATGCTACTCTGATCAAAACTGGCATAATATCTGGGTTCTTACAGTGTCATGTTGCGTATGGAAGTGTACCCTCGAATCACCTCTGATGTGCAAACCAGAGGCTACAATATGCTGCTGTCTGTGCTAATTCCTGAAATGTTACATTAGACAACCGACTGCTACTACCAACTTAGTACTTTCTTTTTCAAAATAAGATATCATAACTATAAACAACCATATATCAACCTAAACTATATGAATGAATAAAACAAAAAAAAAACAACACCTGAACCCCTTAAACTTTAATTCTCCAACATTCGTGGTATTCGTAACAATTACTGCAGTGTGAAATCATACCTCTTCGAAAAACTCATCCCGTCGTAGCTCTCTGTGAAACTAATCTTAAATCTTCGTTCCCTTGTTCTGATTTTTTGATTCCCGGCTATCTTCCCCTCTTTTAAAAGGATTCAAATGTCGCCATTCACGTCTATGTACATCTCACATTGCCTAGGGAACTCTATCTGGAAACTCTACACCACACTTACATGTGTCGCCGTCTGTCTCTACCTAACTCAATCTGTTATCTCTTCTTTCATTACCGTCCCCTTTACTCTTATGACTGTTACGTGATAGGTAGTATTACTGACAATATAGTCAAGTCTATCTGCCTGAACTAATCTGAAAATTTATTTGTGTTAGGTGTCTTTAATATATGATAGGTGGCTTCAACACTGTCACTGATCCCACTGGAATCCAGACCCCTAATTTCTCAATCACTCAATCTTTCTTGCTTCTCTTTTTAATCTCTTTCTTTACGTCTATCTCGGAATCATGTCTTTGCAGGTCTGCCCTCTTAACAACTCTAATCTTGCTGCAGCGTTTTTAACGTTCTCTTTCCGCTACCATACAAGCCAGGCCCACTCCTACCAGACGAATATCTTTCTGTTATCAATGTGCGGATTGGAAGTTGTTCGGGGACTTCCTCCGTGACGTCTCCTGGAATTCAGTTTTTAATCATCATGTAAAAAAATGGGCGTCTGCGGTCTCCTCCGGCATCTTTTTCATTCCCTCCCGCAAGGAAATGCCAAGTTAAACGGCATTAATCCTCTTGATTCTCATCTGCACGCGCTCTCGCTATGCCCCACTTAAATAACTTCTTTCGGCTGTACCAGAGCAACACGTCTTATTGCAATAGATGTTTCTTTGTTTTTGCTCGTAATGAGTGCAAGCGTGTCCTCAAAGTAGCGAAGATACTGTTTGCTGATAAAATGAAACAACACATAGCATTTCGCAATCTTGATTCTAGAGATTACTGACGGCCCTTCAAATGTCTGCTGAATAACAGAAAATCCTCCAAACCTAAATGAATTCAATATCCTGATATCTACAGCGGATAAGGTTGAATGCTTTATTCGGATATTCTCTTCCGATTCAGCATTTGACTCAAGTGGAGTAACCTTACGTAATTTTTCTCCTAGAACAGAGACTCTACAGTGATATGTGCATAACCCAGCCCTAGGCCTCAGATAGTATTTCTTAATAAGGCTAACATACGGAAATAAGAAGTGACGTGATCCAAGGCATCGTCCTAAAGATATGAGCCCTAGAAATGGCTCCTCTTCAAATTCTATTGTCTCGATGCTTCCTGCTTTCCTGATTTCTCTTCTGTAGTTCCAGCCTTCAAGAACCCTGGGCAACATTCTGACCCCAGTATTTATCGCCCTATTATTATCCTGCTCTTTTCCAGCAAAGCTTTCGAGGATTCAATCAAGGGTGATCTGGTTAAACAACTCTTATGCCCTACTCTCTGAAAAAACAACATGGCTTCCGTTTTGCCAGATCTATCACTGATATGCTTACAGCCATCAATGAATATATATATATATATATATATATATATATATATATATATATATATATATATAAATCTCTTAATAATAACGGCAGAACTCGAGATGTGACTCTAATTTCTTGAAGGTGTTCGTCTGTGTTTGGCACGCTGTTCTTCTACGTATGCTTCAGGGCGAGAATATTACTGAACTTGTGTTCGATTTAATTGTTACTATCAATTCGTGAAATGACAGTCGTTTTGAACCCGTCTGTTTCCAAAGCTCTATCCTGGCCCCTTCGCTGTTTGATATCTTCAACAATGATCTCCCTGATCTCATCATTTTCTTAGGCATTTATGCTGATGACACTACCATTTACTCCTGTGTCAATAGTAAATCCGTCAGTGTTGAAAAAAACTGACCTGGCCGCGGCTCTTGATAAGGACCTCCATCAGTTGTTACATGAAATATGAAATGATTCGTAAATTTTACTAACACCAAAACCATACTGCTCTCCTTTAACCACCATAGAGAAACCTCCTGCCAGATTAATACTAGACTTATTTAGAGCAACACGCTGCGCTTCCTTGACCTCTCATTTTCTACAGAATCAGAGTGGAACGACTACATCGAATCAATAGCTGCATCTGCTGCAAGGAAAGTTGGGTCACTGTGTTGTGCCAGAGGTTATTTCTCGTCATAGTTTCCCTTGCACATTCATAAACTTGGGATGATCCATGCCCTTTGTTCCTCTATGAGAAGCTGCATATTATTAAGTTTCTAAATAATAATAATCTATTAAACAATAGACATGAGTTAACGGTTTTCTGTCGTCATCATCAAATCTATGGTTTGAATGATTAGCTAAAAACAAACATACAATATAATAACTTTTATAATCCATAGCCAAAATAAATAGTTTAAACACCATACAAAAAGATAACCCTTTATGAAGTCGTCAAAAAACAAAAATTACGGCAGTTTTTATATGCACAAATCCCTTTCATAAAGAAATAAAATAAAAACATAAGTAAATCTCCGTAGACACGTAAGCCAGACGAGGCGAAAACATCTTCCGTTTCAAATTTAGACACACCCACCTTACCCTGACTTGACATATATGAAAGTAACTCTATACTGATACTTATTATTAACACCAAACACACGCCTACCCAATTTAAACAATTCGCTCTAGCTGTTACCATGGAAATTTTGATTTCAATTATTAAAACACGTAAATTTCTGAAATAAGTTATTCCCAAAAAAAATTTCGCTTGAAGGTGGAACAGAGCTTTCTTTAACTCAATTTAATTCAAATAATTATATTGAAGTTTTCGGCTCTTGTTTTGAAACATGAGACCTCTTATGTCGAGAGTTAGAATCATATTTTTAAATAAATAATTATATTAACGCTCTACATTTGTATATATACTATTTTTTAAAAAATAATAACTAAAATACTAAGGAACTTTAGATCTACCTAACCAGTTCTTTCCTATTTTCTATATATTTTCACAAAATATATATATATATATATATATATATATATATATATATATATATATATATATATATATAAACAATTGGCCAAATTGTATCAGGTTGCACAGTGTATCAGGTTGCACGGAATGTATATATATATATATATATATATATATATATATATATATATATATATATAACCAACTAAATATAAATTTCAGCATCATGGAGTGGACTAATATCTGCACTGGAAAATATGAAACTT